>APFE031144030.1:29476-56225 GCA_000404065.3 Pinus taeda
TATAATATATTACTATAAGTTTAAATACCATATAACAAAATTCCATTAAAAAACCATATAATAAAACCTTAAAACAAAAGCATTTAAATGATACGTGGTGGCTCAAAGTAATACAAATTAGGAGGCAGTTGGTGCATCTGTGAGGTGGAGTGATAAGGTGGAGGGTGAGATCATTGTGACGGAGGCGGGAATTATAAGGGAAACCAAACGTAAAAGAAAATAATTAATCGCATAAAATTAATATCGGAGGTCGGTGAAAACTAATATTAGAGCTTTTTAATATTGATATTTCGATATCGAAATATTGAAGTTTTTAAAAATGGGATATTTTAAATTAAGGTTTTAAAATCAGAAGTTTTTTAAAAATGGGATATTTTAAATCAAGGTTTCAAAATCAGGGGAAATTATATCATAGGTTTTAAAATCGGAAGTTTTATTCTTGAAGGGAGGAGGTGAGGTGAAGTGGGGTCCACTTGGAGTGAAATTAAAAATTCTACAAAATGAACTACAACCACTTTACAATTTTGAGATTCCAGGGTTGGTAATTTCTTTTAAAATTAGAATCTGGAATAAATTACTAAGATCCTGAAAACACATTTTTTTAATTGTTTTACAATTTGGCTAGGCGATTTTGTAGGACGGTTAGTGAAAAAATAACAAATTAGTAAGAGCTAAATAGGGATTAATATTTACAATGAATTACTGTTTTAATTACCATAATTAAAAAAATGTACATTTTTTTACCAAGGGGGTAAAAATGATCGAACTTTGGATGAGCACCATTTGCAAACTGTGTATCCAAATGAGACGAAACAAGTATTGATGGAAAGCTAGCGAAAAGTCAAATTCAATGAAGCAATCAAATTAGAAATTTGATGAAAATGCTAAAATGGAAAAATTGTAGGATACTTAACCAAAAGAAAATAATAACAAGGTGATTTAGCCAAAAATCAATTGAAAGGGTCCCCATTATTTGAAATAAATAAGTAAAAAATGGGGGGTGTTGGGTTTTTCCTACAACACTTCCCAGGCGGTCACCATTGTGCACCCCTTTGAGTCCTCTCGGAAGAGACTCCACTAGGATGATGAGTTAACATGCTCCACCCTTGGGCCAATAGAAATGCTTGTCGCCTGCTCCTTGGTGCCATGTTTGTGCGAATCTCTGTTTGACCACTCTGATAACTTCTCTATCGTGTTTGGTAATGTCGCAAAACTAGCTTACTCCAAAGGGTCCTCCTATAGAAATTAATGTGTAGATTTGAAACTTCTCATGAAATTTACTAAATCACAAGACTCAAAGCTACTCTACTAATCTGTGGAAGTCAATTCATAATCTAGATCACAAATCATAGACATGCAAAAGGAAACATCACACATGCACAAATATTTATCTAGGGGAAAGCAACTGACCAAAACCCCTTCCTATATGTATTACATTAATAAGAGAATATAGATGAAATACATATGCTTTCTCAAGCCTGAGCACACCCTGCAAGTGTATACTCTATCCCTCTGCCTCACCAACTGACTCTACACAACACTTAGCCAATTTTCAAGCCCTCTAATATCTTATTTCCTTGTGTTTTTCTTTGAGGAAATTAGCCGCTATTATTTAGGAAATTCCCATTATCGAATTATGCAATTCCTTTAGGTCCTTCCTCTATCTGCATGCACCACATGTACAGATGAGAATAGTCTACCATTGATAGTACATTGCCTTGGAATCTCCATATCAACTGGGTAACTTGAATTCGCTACATGCAACAATTTTTTTGGGCTGATCGGTCAATTAATTGGTTGATCACTGAGTGTGGTTGAAGTTCCACTTCCACAACTTGACCTCCATTAGTTCTTCTGACAGTTAGAACTAGTTTAACTAGCAATCACTCAATTTAATTGAAATAGATTGCTACAAATTAGCAATCAGACATACTTGTTTAATGAAGTAATGATGCACTGGTTAAAGATTAACATATGATGAAGTATATGAAAAGTTAGTTACCTAGATATAAACAACTTGCATTCATCATAGTTGCGTACATACGCGGTTCACTGAATAACAAACGCATATGGAAATTGGAATAAGAAAAGAAAAGTTGAAGTAAGTTTTCAAAATACAGATTCACCAACCCCTCGCCCCCGCCAAGTGTTTTTCCCAACATTGAATAGCTACAAATGTATTTTAGTCTCCATAATATAGATGAAGAGAAACGCATTTAATTTTCTTAACTAAAACTAGATGGTCATGCACTAACTTGGTGAGAAAACCACACTAAAACATTTAGGCGAGAAGGCAATCCACTAGAAACTAGAAGGTGTTTAACATTGTCATCAAATCTTGGTTTTACTATATTGAGTGTATGGAGGACCACTGGATCCATTGGAATCACTCCATGTAGAGGAAAGTGTGGAGTGTGCAAAAGTACATCATCAAGTTTAGGAAAATGGCAATTATATTGGGTATATCTTCCAAAATCCCAAATGTACTCCTCAAGTATCTAGGGGTCTACACAACCATTTGTGGAAGAAAATTACATTATTAAAACCTAGGTACATTGGCAAGTCTTGTGTGAAATCACAATACTTAGAGAACACATGCCATAACAAATGATAGCCAAGTGATTCTAAACAAAAAAGATCACCAAGATGCTTCTTAGGAGGAGAAGAAGAAGTGGAAAGGAAAAAAGAAGAAAATGATAGCCACTACATATCAGTGCAAGGATCCAGACAACCACTACAACCATTGTGATATCAAAGAACACATCAAAGATAGATGTTGGAAGATACATCAAAATATGAGTCCATAGAATTGTAAGAAGGATGCCAAGAAGAAGAGCCTACTAGACATGGATTCAGGGAACTTGTTAGAAAGTAGCTTTGAAGTGGACAAGAACATTGTCTAAACTACAATACAAAAGGAGGTGAATTTGAATAGTCTTCATCACAAGAAAGAAAAGGAGATGACAAAACTCTTCCATATTAGGATTTAGATAAAAAAAAAAAAAATACTAAAATGAAACTCAAAAAAAAATTAAAACATTCACAAATTTGACTTCATTAACTTGTAATAAAGAATTTTGTGTCTACACTAAACGCCATGGTTTATGAATACATTGCTCCATTATTTAAGAATAAATTGCTCCATGATTTAAGAATACATTGCTCCCATGTAACTTTTGAGCTCCTACATGACTTTTGGACTTCCTAGTGACTCTACACATTCCATGTGTGACCCTTGGGCTTCCATTACATAATTAATTTCCACCAATAATGTGGAAAAATTACATTAGACAAGATGGAACTCTTGTGTTGACACATTTTGAAGCCATAATTTAGTGATTGTGACATAAGACTGAATTATGACGTAACAAGGCCAAGTTCCTCTCTTTTGCGACTATGTCTTCTGTCCTTCATGATAGATCTTGCTTGAACTTCATCATCATCCTCCAAAGATTCTAATTATAGTACTAGAATCTTCCATATCATCTCAATATTTATTCATCTATTTTAGTTCATAATTCCTTTGAAATTTTGTGTCTCATCTCCACAAGTATCTTCTTGCAACTTCCCTTGATGTCCTCTTTCAACATAATCTTTCCATGGTAGAATGATAACACATGAAAATGGAATTCACTCATGGCAAGACAACATCATTAATGAGATCACCTACTCTACCTTGTTTTCTCATGAAACACGCTAACTGTGATAGTGCAATGTGCATAATTAAGAGGCAAGGAGGAGGAATTGGGCACTGTGATTGCACACTGCACATTGGCAAGGGAGAGACAAGTTGGGGATTGTTCATTGAGCAAGTCCAAAAGGTAGGGATGGAATTCTTTCCCACTGTAACTGCACAATGTTCAGTGATTGAGGAAGAGGATATAGGTGTTGCATAGTTGAGAACCTTAGGGCTAAAGGATGGCCCTACTTCTCACTACAAATGCATAATGGAGGCAAGATTTGGTCAAGGCATTATGCATTTGAGCATTACAGGAGACAAGAGTGACAGACTTCGTGACCATGCACTGTGCAGTTATAGTTCCCAAGGAAGAGGCTCAAGGGGCTACATAGTTGAGCACCGCAAGGGTCCAAAGAAGGATTCACTAGCCACTGAGAATGCACAATTCACAATTCAAGGCAAGTTTGATAGAATATTGTGCATTGACCAATGTAACCAACAGGAAGAAGTGACTAAGCTCTAAGTTTGGTCAATGTGCAGTTGAAGGAGTTGTCCTCTATGATTTCTTAATGCGCAGTTCCGGGAGGTAAGAGCTTCACCACCATGACTTAAGAATGTGTAGTGTGTAGTTCACTTGGCTAAGGGCTGAATATTAGTCGTGGATTGTGCAAGTTGTGAGGACCAAGAGAACTCCAAAATTGTTAAAGTGCGGAATCAATGAGACAAGAGGGTAAAATTAAAAGCATATAAAAAATATTGAACATGATCACACACTCATAAATGATCAACCACATGATGAGAAGATGTACAATATCCAAAATCAATATTTAAACAAAGAAATGACAGTAAAGGGACACTTATCTCCAAGCGCAACACTTAATATGCAACTTTTAAGACACGTGTCGACTACAAAGAGAAAGTGTGAAATGCCCTGGGAGTGTATCCAACACATGTACCTATAATATATAGGACCTACTAATTCAATAGAATGCACTAGAGTTTCCATCCAAAGGTGTGCCAAAATTTCATTTCACAAAATATGACACTTCCCTTAGCAATAGAGGACACTTTGGATTACTTTAGAAATGAACTTGAAAACTTAGAGAACAAGTATGTAACATCTCTAATGATTCAAAATGATAGTTCACATGAACAATGGGAGGATCCAAAATTTGAATTAGGAAAAATTTGGAGGGTGTTCTAGCATCGACAACATACTATTTTTGAAACTTTGTTTGGGCATTTGTCACCTTCACCCTTGAATGTTGTATATGGATGAAAAGGAGGAGTGAGGGAAGATATCATAAGAGAAGCCATCAAGGGATTTTTGAGGTAAAAAAATAGACCTCAGAACAAAAAATGCGTTGTCAAGTCAAATATAAAAGAACAAGTAGGATTCAAAATGATGATGTTAACCATAAGGGAAAATATTTTTAGAGGGAACGAAAGAACACTACTTTTTAAATCCTATTTTTTTGACTTATATCCAAATACGTGTGAGTAAAATTTCAAGTATAAGCACTGGTTGGATGAAAAATTAAATATCTCATGCAATGAGAACCCACTACATGCTTTTGATAGACTCACATTGAGATAAAGTGGAAATACATGAAATAAATGTGTTTCAAGAAACAATTGTTCATGTATTTCAACTTTATTTTAGTGTGGTTGTACAAAAAGTATGCAGAGTGTTAGGCCAAGGATGAGTAACTCAATGGATGAATTAAATTTTATTAAAATGAGCCATATATTAATACAATTAGAAGAAATTTGGTTTTATCTTCTAAGAGGTTCAATGAATCTTCATATTTCTCTTAAATTAATATTTATAATATATCATAATCCCAAGGATTAGGTATCTAACCTTGATTTTCTTAATAGAAAGGGTGTTTTTAAGTCTAAGAATCTTTCTAAACTTTTCTCTTCAAATTTATTTCATGAAGATATATATAATTTGCTCATTTGTGGGACAATGTATCAATTAGATAGCCTTGACCTCTACATAGTATTGAATCAAATGGTACATTTTGTTGATATGGGATGTCCAACTTGATTACAAAAGTGTTATCAGTCAAGAGTGAAGTAGAATTCACTTGTTACTCCTACAAATCCTCTAGCATCTTCCCAAACCACATAATCTCCTTTGTTTCCCATGTAGTGGAATCCACTATAACAAATTATTGGCAAGATCTATAGGGGATAGTTGTTGAACCAAGACTCACAAATCATCTTGAAGTAGACACCCCATTCTCCTTATCCCTATCAAAGTACAAATCTAACTTTCCAACTTGTTTGAAGTCTTCCACCTTAGAGTATTTGACTCCAAAGCCTTGTGTTCCCTTCAAGTACCTTAGAACTCTCTTTGTAGCACACCATGTCCTTCACAAGGTTTTTGAATGAACCCAGAAAGGATCCCAAATACAAATGAAATATCTTGTGTAGTAGTGGTAAGGTAGATAAGACTCCCCATAATTTTCTATATTTAGTTGCATCCTAAAATTCATTCACTTATTTTTATGCTAATTTCAAATTTCGCTACATTAGAGTAGAGAGAGGATTACCACCAACCATGGCAATTTTTTTCATAACTATCCAATGTACTACTTATTAGAGGTGAATACATACTTTGTATTCTAATTTACTTAAATACCAAAGTAGTAGTGAAGATATACCATGTTTTTCATCTCAAAACCCTTCTTCAATTCTTCTTTTATGGATGCTATGTATGCTTCATTATTCCTTTTTATCAAAAGAACATCTACATACACCACAAGATATACACCAATTTTTCAATCATTTTAAAAAAACAAAGTTGCATTATCAAGATTAAAATGACTGAAATAGATCTTCAAAAGGTGATCAATTGACTTTGCATACCATGTGTGAGGTGCTTTCTTTAGGCCATACAACTTGATGAACTCGTATAACTTATGTGTTTGACCCTATGTAACAAATCATTTTTTGTTGAGACAAGTAGGCATTGACTTTCAAGTATCCATTCAAAAAGGTTTCCATCACATCCATGTGATGAATATTCCAAATATCCTATGCTTCCAAGTCCATCAAAACAAAAATGGTAACAAATTTTGTTATGGGAGTAAACGTATCCTCATAGGCTATGCCTTATTTCTATGCATATCCTTATGCCACCAGCCTCACTTTATGCATTTCAAGTGAACCATATGATTATACTTATTCTTGTAGAACTTCCTATAGCTAATTGGTTTGGTTCAAATTGGAGGATGCAACAACTTCCATGGTCCATTCTTCATGAGAGCATCATACTCCTTCTACATCGCCTATTTCCACTTATCATTAGAAATAACTTCTTAAAAGGAATTTGGTTTAATGTTAATTGATCAATTCAATTCACAAACATATGAATCGTTCATATCATTTACATCACTTGAATCTGAATTATCTACATCACCTCCACCATTTGTCTTGTTGAGCTTCTGGTTTTTGTCTTTTCAACGTGATCAAGACTAACACTTTCAAGTGTCTTTGTGATCTAGTTTGGACATTTATGTGATGATCAAGCTTTCTCCACTAAATGATATGGTGTTACATTCACATCAAGATTCAACATTTTAGTCCTCTCAATCACATCATCCAAATAAATTTTGTATTATGATGAAGTAGATGGATCTTCTATATGAGGGGGAGATGGCTCAAATGAGATTCTAGAGATTGATCCAAGATAGAGATCCCCACTTTAGGATGTGAAATCTCATAACCAAACCCATTATATGTCTTTATGAGGGTCAATATATCCAAATGTTCAATCTACCACTCAATATGTTTTTCATTCTTGTTGGATTCATGAAAAATGAAATCTCTAAAAATAATGATTTTTTTGTTTACCTCATTGTAATTATGATATGCCTTTGTGGTATTTGAGTACCCCAAGAAAATGAACCTTTTTGTCCTTCCACCAACTTAGTGTGTTGCTTAGGAATTGAGGAATAACAGGAGAAACCAAAGACCTTGAGATGTCTCATTGAAGGAATGTAGCCATACCACATTTCATAATGAGTATTTTTCCCACGAGCATGATATTGATTCGTATTTCTCACATCAATTTCACATTTTTCTAAAATAACATTGGATTATCAATTATCATAATTGATGTTTCCAAATATAGCATGCTACAAGAGACTAGAAGGCATTGTACCTTCATCATGGTGAGAAAGCTATACATAATCTATGCATGCACAAACATCCTTTTAGCATGACATTTTCTCATCCTCCCATATTGTCATGATGACCATGTTGTTAAAAGACTTATTTCAAAATTTCCATCAAACATGTAATTGGAATGTCCTTACTACCATATGTGCACAAGAGACAAATTCCCTCCACAACTCAAGAAGATAGAGAACATCGTGCACAATAAAATCTAAGAATCTAGGTAATTTGAGCCTAAGGGTGCCAATTCCCATAAGTTTGAGATTGGAACCATCTACAAAGTTTACTCCACCCTGTACACTATCATTCAAATTTTCAAATAAGTCTCTCAAAAAAATCATGTGGCAAGTAGCACCAACATCAAATAGCCAATAATCTCTCCAAGGAGTGAATGATATTTTGAATAAAACTTCATTTATGCTAGTATTGCAATGAGAAATAACAAAATGAGTAGGTTCAAGAGATTTACCTTTTCCTTCCTTTTGTTCACGTTGTTGTTTAATCTTTTCCCATGGAATCTTATGTATCTTTGTTTCATGTGCATTCTTACCACAATGAATTAGTGAATATTAGATCTTTCACCGTGATTGTTCATAACCTCCTTCCTCTAAAACACTTATTTCCACATCCTCTCTTACTGCCTTCATCCTATCCAACAAGGGAAGTTTGTGAAAATCTTGCGTTGACAAATGTTGGAATTCATGAGTTCCAAAACATGAATGTTGACCAAGAGGAGATGATGTGCTTCCAAATGTTTTGTTGCTCCCAAATTTCATAGTTCAAGAAGCCACAAAAATAGGTGCAGTTGTTGACGCAAATGCAAGCAAATGACAACCTAATTTTCCCCAAACTATGTCTTGATTCTACATAACAATAGGCCATGATTGTGCCTATATTGCAAAGAGGGATGAGAAGCCTACATTTTATAGTTCTAAAGAATTTCCTATGTTGAAATGTGAGAAATGGAGAAATGATATTATATCAATGTGATGAAACGTCATGTTGTCTTCGATATGCATCTACTACTATGGAACTTAGAATTTTAGTGTTTCCCTACATTCTTAGAATCATTTTGACAATGGGTTTTAGGTACATTGGTTCCATTTGGAATATAATTATGTGGATCAATTTCTTGGCATGAACCAAGTCCAACTAATACACTAGAACCATTACCAAACCTAGGTGGAACATGTGACGAATTCATCCTTGGCATCATATATTTTTTTTGTTGGAATTGTCGTCATTGATTTCTCATTATGGGAATGACTACAAGCTTAGGATACCCTTTCATGTTCATGGAAACTTTATTAGCACCAAAATGGTGGTCATTTCCCAATATTCTACCTGTATTGTCTTTTCTTCTGTGCAAAACCACATCAACATCGTTGCTAGCCATGTATAAAAGGCCTATAATGTAATACTATGAATCAATAAATGTTTTAGAGCCATAGTGGTTTAAACTCTAGACTAAATTATTGTGAAAAATGTAATTTCCACCATAGGGAGGAGGAAGGTTGGGTTTGAGTGAAAATATTGTGTGACACAAAGAGTGTGAGAGAAATGTGATGTATTAGAACACTTTAAGTTGAAGAGCTGAGAAATAATGGTCCCTAGAGTTGAGAAGAAGCCCATGGAGAAGAAAGTGGTTGATAAGGAAAAGGAGAAGAGTGCTAAAGTGAAAAACTCATTACAATTTCCCTTGAAATGCCAATGTTAAAATTCTTTATTCCAGGTGTAAAGTTAGGGGTTTTAGTGCACTATTGGAAGCCAACATGGCTATGATAATGAAGTTATCAAGAAAACGTGTCCTCCAATAACTACCAAGCCAAGGATGAGTAACGCTATAGATGAATTAAAATTCATTAAATTGAGCCATACATTGATACGATTAGAAGTGACCTTTGGTTCCATCTTCGAAGAAGTCCAATGACTCTTCATATTCACCCATGGTTCTTTATTTTTCTCCTAAACTAATATTTACAATATACCATGGTCCCAAGGATTAGATGTCCAACATGGAGTGGTACTAGTTGGATGTGGTTTTCAATTATGCAACCAATGAGTGTCTAGAGTTTAAATTTGAGTAAACCTAAAAAAAGGATAAGTTGAAAACATGATTTAAAAAGTAGTTTTATTTCTTTCTATTTGGAAATTGATAACTCTTAATTTATTATTTCCCTTATGAAGCCCACTTTTGACCTCAAATTTGTTGTAATGATTGAAATTGGAGAAATTTGTTGAAAAAATTATATGGATCCATTCACAAGTACATGAGACATTGAAGAAGCCATAGGAAAAACACAAGGGTCAAAGTGATCATGATAGTGCAGAGAAAACATTCAAGATGAGAGACAAAGTTTGGTTTATAGTTGAACAAATAATGTTATAGGGTCTTGGTAAGAAGATCAAGGCTTTGTGGTAAGGTCCTCTTTAAGGCATTGGATAATGTGGGTGATGATGCCTACAAACTTAGTCTACTTCCATATATATGTATATACTTAGTAGCGAATGTGGAAAATATGAAACTTATGAGCCTTTCATGTTGGATTAGGAAACCAAGGACTAGGTTCTAACCACTAGAGAGGACTTAGTAATAGAATCTCAAATGGAGTTGGTGGAAGATAAAGTGTTGCAAAAAACGTCTAGAACTACTAAACAATGATAGCATGGCTGTTAGTAAATAGGGTTGAAAACACAACTTCCAACCAATGAAAAATGGTCCAAGTTATCTATCATATTATTTAGGTAAAAAGACAAAATTTATTACATTATGAGTAAATAAGTATATCCAAAACTAAAGTAAATGAGCACGTGGTTAATATTAATAGAATAAATTGAAGGTAACTTTAGAAAAAAATTAAAACTAAAGAGACTCTTCTTAATGACAACTAAGAGGGTTAAATAAACATATCTTAAGAAGGTTAAGAATATACCAATTCAAGGGGGATACTGATAGAAAATAATATTCTTCATTAATCTCCATTAAAACTAAAAATATATTTCTTTAAAAGACATAGGTACATATTTATCGACATAATTAATTAAGAATTAATTATTTTAATGAATTTGATTATTTTAACGAATTTCATGTAACTAGCTAGGTGATATTGCAAAAAAACAAATATCCATTTACAAGTTACTTATTAATTAAAGGTATGACAAAAATATATATCTAAAAAACCTATTAAGCAATATTCCAAAAGTAAAAAGATAACATATAGATCTTACAATTAAAAAATAATCGCAATTTAGTAAAGAGTTTGAAGTTCCAAAACAATTTTATTTATTTTCAATATCATGCTTGTAAATGGTAGCTAGTTTTTCATATCCAATATCGTAAAATGAAAAAAAAAACAAAAAACAAAACATAGTTGGCTAAATATAGATAACCATAATAAAATGACACGTCTATAATATAATTGTTGAAATAAAACATGTATATATCACTCTTTGTTGTGATCACTCTTATTATCTTCCTTGCTTAGCATATAACATTGTTGTCATTAAAAAGATGTTTTCATCTTGGATCATATTTTAGTATGAACCACTAATTCCTATCCAACACATCCAAAGTAAAAAATCACTTGGTTGCAGTATAAGTAAAAAATCACTTGGTTGCAGTATTTTGGGAAAATATAAGTCTCATTAGTTTCATTCCACATTTTTAAAGTTAAGAAATTGTAATCCACTATCACAATCTTCTTTTACATTACTTTACTTGAAGGTATCCTCCTCACTTACACCTAAAAGTAATGTGTTGGAATGATAAGAAGTTTTTTTGCTTGATCTCTTATATCATTTCGATGTAACCTAACATCCCCTTTCATATGCTTTTGATCATGGTGGCTACTATGACTAGATTGGTTGAATTTGACCTTCACTCCATAATTCAATATGTCAAGTGCATCATTGGCATCCTTAGTGAAAAAAATATATCCTTGTTCTCACATAGATGGGAACAAATACACCTATAAAAATACAAACAATGGATGGTGTCATATGTCTAATAACTTGATCCTTAATCAAAACATAATACATGTTATAATTAAAATGTGCATTATAAAGTGAATAATGTACACAAGGAGGTTTTTATAAAGTTGATGCACCCAATCCCTATGTTTAGTGCATCCTCTTCACCACACAAATCATGACTAGATACTCCATATTTTCGCTTTGATGTTGCCAACTACTTAATTATTGGGATCGATTATTGGCATTTTTTTCTTTAAATGACCAAGATAAGGCATGCTTCTACTATTCAACCCTTTAAACTATTTCCTTATATTTACTTCATACAATTTGATTTATGGTCGCATTACCTTGTTATTCTAAAGAATGAATGTATCATTTTTGAATTTGTTGATGTATGAAATTAAAATAGATGGTATGAGATGAAATATATATTGTTAAATTTAGTGTAAAAATTTACTCTATAAAAAATTAACTAAAAATAAGTAACTTATTTTTTATGATATATATATTTTGCCAATCATTTATTTTAATCTTTATCTCATTGGTTGTCATAAATCATTGTGCTTAGTGTGTCATTGATTTATTTCATGTACTCAATAACATAATAAAATAACTTGTATATTATAAATCATTTTGTTATAAATCCCTTGAAGTTTACCTTAATTGAAAAAACCCTTAACTATTTAATGGACCTATCTAAGAACAACATCCAATAACATGAAACCAATCGATTTAATTTAATCTCATTAACATGGATTTGATCATAAAGTTGGTTTATAGCTACATGGCTGATTCCCATGAAGAAGAGGATGAATGGTCATCTTGAAATGGGCAGCGTTTGAGAATGGAGTTGTCTATAATGCGACTTTTTGGAGATTCCGATGACGGAATCCGGCGGAAGAAATGAGGTTAAATCTTGATTTTTAGCAGTTAAAATGGTTTTTTAACTGCATATTTGCATTCAACGCCCTGGAAAACCCCTGGGAGCCATTGATTGTGCAGAAAATAGCTATCAAACTTGGGATTCCAATGAATTGCTGCCGGATTTTGACCCGAAAAATCCGCCGAAAAAACTTTCAAAAAGTCGCTTTATAGACTACTGCTTTGAAAATTGAGAAAGGTTTGTGATATTATTTTTTATTCTTTCCAGTACCATGGATCACTGCCAATGTCTCCACTTTGCACGCATTCCCATAAAGTAGATTCTCTCATAAACTCACCTCTCACAACTCATGTTTTATAGGTGGAACCATTGATAGCAAAGTAGCACCTGCTGACATAAAAATCAAAGCCTCGCTGACATGATTCATTGAATTTCTATCCAAATACTCAACACCACTTTTCCAACTACCAAGACAGCGTGGTCCCATTTCATCTCTGACAACTTGCCTTTCATATTTCCACCGACTAATAAAAATACTATTTAATTTCTTATTTTTCAGGTATTGATAGTAACGTACCACCTACTCATTTCTCACCCTTCAAAAAAAGCATCTTTCAAACCGGACCTGATTCATTTAATACGAACCATCCCTTCCATACGATTTTAAATTTTTCTCCAGCAATGTAAAAAGGTGAAGCAGGAATGTATATTTAATGTTCAAGGGTATATCGTTTTACTATTTATAAAGAAATATTTTTTTAACTTTGGTTCGACCTTAAGAAAAAAATCTTTAGTTCAACTTTAGAAAAGAAAATAATCTTTGGTTCAACGGAAATAATAAGGTCTTGAAGTGGATTAGTGAATCTATACTATTTAATAATGCTGCTAAATTAAAGTTTAAGTAGATTGTTATACCATCTATCAATAATTTTTTAATTTTTTTTGGCAGTCTATAAATTATGCATGCCGTTTTTTTTGGCCGGGTCTATAAATTATACGAGCCAAGTGCATTTTTTAATTTTTTACATTTTCAAAATGTGGTGATGGTTACAATATTTGTTGAGGTGAAAATTTGATTTTTTGAGAAAGAGTAGGTGGAAGATAAATTTAGTAGTAATTTAGTAGTTGAATCAGGATGTTAATTTACATTTTTTATATTTATTTAATTTTGAAATAGAATTTTTATTCGTCAAGAAGATTGATTTAAGTTGATCATTATATAATTTTTAATTTATTTTAGTATTTTCTAGGTGGAAATTTTGAATGAATTGACCTTAATTTGGAGATTCGGGGTTCATAACCTTACAAAGCCAGTTAGAAATTTCAAATGACACTTTGGAAGTCCAAACTTTTCTAACACTACTCAGGGAGAGGCCTCTGTGCTTGTGAGAGAAAAGCTTGCTCAGGTCAGCAAAGAGAGTGAAACCATTACAAAAATACTTCTTGCTTGCAAGAGATGCCAAGCAGAGGAAGCCAACCACCAGAAATCTTCGACTAGTCACGAGAGCGGGTATAAACCGTGTGTCCCAGCAAAAAACAAACATGGGCTGAGGTAGGCCTCAGCATTACATTAAGCATATCAGAAAAGGAGAAAAAGCCAGCGGAAGAGAGGAGAGAAGTGCCAAAAAAACTAAGTTGAGGCATCGACCCAACTGAAGAGGAGCTTACTCGCCCGAGGTCTGTGGGTCGAAGCTCCTAGCTGTCTGCATTTCCGGAGCTGCTGGCCGAGAAGCCTTGTCGTCATCCGTTGCGCCTTCCTCGGACTGATTGATCAGGTGCAGAATGCCAAAGTTATGCTGGACAGGGCCACAAGCCACTACCTCGTCTTCTTCCACTATTGGAGTGCGAATAATCTCAGCATTCTTAGGAGAATCTTCCTACATGTGCATGGCTGTTAAATTTGGATTTTCCCCAGCATCGTGAGAAAAGCTTTCCTCAGGGGACGGGGTAGTGGAAGAACTGATGGGCTCAATAGGCATTTCTGCCTCTTCCAAAACCATGATAGTGGTGGTGAAGGTAATAATGGGCTGGTTGAGACGGCTCCGAAAAGTGAAGCGCGAATTCTGGAATGAGAAATTGGGCGCAGGCCTGGAGGGGGTGGGAGGAGGCGAAGATGGGGAGGCGGACGAAATGGGAATTATGAGCGGAGAAGGAGATGGACGGGCACGTCCCCTGGAGGCTGAGGAACTTCCTCTGCGAGGTACTCCGCAACTTCGAGTCATAGCTTCCCCTGAAGCCTTGCTGCGGACGCTCTGCAGAATGACAGTGGGTGACCAGGGAGGAACAGACTCTGAGGGATCGACCTCTGGCTGAACAAACTGGAGATCGAGCTGATGGAGGGAATGTTGCAGGGAATGTCTGCAATTGGGCGGAGAGAACACCATTATATCGCTGGAGGGCTGCAAGGTCAAGCCGCGGAGAGGCATTAATGCGTTTGCAATCGACTGATCAGCATAAATGTCTGAAGAGACCTTCGCACAGTAACCCAACATATTACATTGAATAGCCTTCATCGAAAACCGGATTTATTAACTCTCTGCAGTGTCCGTCCAAGTGCCGATCCGGCGGCCTGACGCTAGGCACGCATGGAGGGTGAGGTGTCGATACTGGAAAATCACCCGGATCCGGGGAAAATGCCTCAATGTTGTTTAATACATTGAAATCCTTTTAATGGTTTGAAAATCGCCTTAACCAGAATTTGTATGTGAGTGTTATGCCTCTTGCAAGTTGGTTTATTATGTTGAACACAATGGTATTTAGTGGTTCCACACTAGCCCACATTACTCACATATGTGGGGCTATTGACATGTGAAATTTCAAAAATAAGTAAATTAGAAAGTCCAAATACAAACATTAATCGAGTTTTGATGCATGCAAAAACCCTAAACCCTAACTCTAAATAGTTACCGAGTTATGTTAAATAATGGGCCAACACAAAGAGAACTTGAATGGATTACATTCATTTAGTATTGCACTTGTTCCATAGTTGATTAGAGAATCCAAAAGGGACATTTGAGAGCATAATAAAGGAGGTAGAAGATTTTGAAATAGTTAATCAAGCCATAGTGTCAAAAGCAACTCCATGGATTGCCCCTTTATTTTATATTTGCATTTCATTATTGAAGAAAAGAGAGCAGAGCATATGTCTCACCTTCTAGTTAGGTTTTCTCCCCTATTGAGTATCCTAGGTCACATGTTGTGTCATTTGTCTGATGGCCTATTCATTTGATTACTCTTTCATTTTTGGATTTTATTTATTTCATAAATTTGACTATTAAAAAAACATCACCAAGATCATCACCAAGATCCTTCCAAGGAGGGGAAAAGCCATGTGTGAAAGCTCATTACCTAGAGAACATAATCCATAACAACGATAATGGTTCTAAACAAAAAAGATCACCAAGATCCTTCCAAGGAGGGGAAGAAGAAGCGGAAAATAAAAGACAATAAAATGATAGCCAATGCGCTTATGTACACAGACCTAGAAAAAACACCGCAACCATTGCGGTATCAATCATCACATCAAAAATGGACTACTTCGCATTGTGAGGCGATTTCAAACTGGAGCTCCCGCGCTTGCCTTCTGCAACTTTGACAAGCCTCCCGCAGAACTCCTGCCTGGCAGCCCTGCTGCTGGGCCCTCTCCTTCTCCCGTTGGCCCGCCTAGTCCCTCTCTCATAGCTCTTCTCTGCCTCCCATGGTCTCTCTCGGGCCTCTTGCTCAGCCCCAGCAGGGGGGCCTTTCCCCTGCGTTCTTTCCAGCTCCCGACCCCTTCTCCCTCCGGTCAGCAGTGATTTTGGCCTCCTTTCATGGCTGGGACTGACTCTTCCTGCAGCAAGACAATGAAGATCAAGAAAAAAATTTTGCTTCTCTCATTCCAGAAAATCCTACCTCAAGAATCCGTCTTTCAGCACCAAAGTTTGTCAAGAAGCTGGCCGACATTCCTGAAGTCTCTCTCCCTCCCAGTCTCCCGAGGAAGGCAACGATCTCTCTAGCTGAACAGGGCCTTGTAGGTCAGTTTACTGGCCTCTGGCTTTCTCCCAAAGCAGTCCAGAAATGGATAGAACGTAACTGGAACGTGATCATTCAAGGGAAAATCGCCATTATATTTTGCGGAAGGGGCTTCTATACCTTCCTCTTCGAAACAAAAGAGGATCGGAACCTCATCTTTAGAAACAGTCCCTACTTCATGGACTCGAGAGGCCTCTACCTGAATAGATGGTCCCCTGATTTCAACCTAGAAATGGATATCCAAAATGTTGTTCCGGTCTGGGTTCTTCTGCCTCACCTCCCTTTGCATTGATGGGGGGATGAATCAGTTAAAGCTATTAGGAATGTTGTGGGAAAATACATTGACAGATGTGAATCAAAGGAAAACATGCATGCTTGTGCAAGGATTTGCATTGAAGTAGACTTAGGGAAAGGCCTACCGAAAGCTATCAAGATCAAAGTGGACCAATGGACTCATATTCAGCAGCTGGACTACGAGCAAATACCCTTCAAATGCAAGGTATGCCATGAATATGGTCATTTCGCTAATAGGTGTAGTAAGATAAAAGTAAATGAACTGAATGAAAATGCTGAACCCTCAGAAGGCTCATGGGAGAAAGTTAAAAAAAAAAAGAAATCAAACCCTACCCAGCAAGGCCCTAACCCTAAGCCTCAACCAGAACCCCAAGCTGCTCCCCCCCCCTCCCATTTCGACCCAGCCTTTCCTCTCCTCCTCCAATCCTTTTGAATCCTTGGTGGATGATGATCCCTCCTCCCCCCCTTCTTCCCCCTCAGCCACTGCCCTAGCAGCCATCCCTTCCCCCTCGTTGCCCCTCCCCTCCCCTCCCCTAACCATAGAGCGTATTCTAACTAGAAAAAAACTCAAAGAAGCAAGCTTCACCTCTGATCCACCGAGAAAAGCAGGCAGGAAGTCAAATAAAGAAATAAGAGATGAAACAACAGCAAAAGAAATTGCCATGGGCCCACAATAGCCGATGGACTCATTCTTGGATAAACAAAAAGGAAGCAGGGAAAAGACAAAGGAGAAGAGCGGGGCTCACCAAAAAATCAGTAAGTAATGATATTGGTCTCTTGGAATTGTAGGGGGCTGGGCTCCTCTCTAAAATCCAATGTAGCCCGGGATTTAATCATTCATGAGCAACCAGATCTTTTCCTAATCCAGGAGACCAAATTGTCTAACCAAGACTTTCAAACTTTCATAAAAAGACACAAAAGCTTTGCAGGTACAACAATAGATTCAGTGGGCGCCTAAGGAGGAATAGGTACATTATGGAATAAGAGAAAATGGGACCTCACCAACTAAAACTCATCTAACGGGTGGGTCAGAACTGACCTAAAAAATAAAATCACAAAAGAAGAATACACTGTTCTTAACATTTATGCCCCAAATCACTACAGGGATAAAGCATTTTGCTGGGACTCTATTAATTCAAAGCCGCAGGCCTGTCAAAATAGGAACACAATCATGGGAGGGGACTTGAATCGAATCAGGAACATTGAAGAAAAAATAGGAGGGAAATACCTCCCTGATCCTTCAAGAGATACCCTAGAAACAATAATAGAAACTCATAAACTTATTGACATCCCCCCTAACAATGGTAAATTTACATGGAGCAATAAGAGAGCAGGAATACACAACATTAAAGAGAGACTTGACATGATATTAATCCATGAAAGAATAGTTACAGGTTTCTCCTCAGTTAAAAGTAAGATAGTCCATGCCACAGCTTCAGATCACAAGCCTGTGGTCTTGATTCTTGACAGTGTAAGAAATCTCGGCCCTATCCCTTTCAAATACAATAAAATTTGGGATAGTAAGGAGGGCTTTCGAAAACTCATTAAACATCACTGGGAGATGGAAGTCATTGGCTCACCCCACTATGTTTGGGAATCAAAATTAAAATCCTTAAGAGCAGTGATCAAACAGTGGGCCAAAGGAAATGCAATAATGGAAAAGAAAAAGAGAATAGAGCTACATCGACAATTGGAGCAATGGAATCAGGAGAAAGAGGATCAAAAAATCTCAAAGGAAGAACAATCACAGGAAAACGAAATGTTTAAAGAACTCTACAGGTAGAATAGAGAAGAGGAAGAGGAGAAGAGACAAAAGTCGAGGTGCCTTTGGCTCAGAGCTGGGGACAAAAATACCTCTTTCTTTCGTAATAGCCTTAAGATCAGAAGAGCAGGGAACCAAATTGATGAAATTACTGTTGAACGAAAAGAACTAAGTGAACAAGAGGAAATGAAAGAAGCTGCGCATAGTCACTTCAAATCCCTCTTAACTGCAGATCTCCAGTACATGGACAACGTGGATTTCCTACAACCAGTCGAGTGCAAAATCAACGCGCAACAAAACAGTGAGTTGGATCAAGATGTTTCGGAGGAGGAAATAAGGGTGGCAGTGTTCAGTATGTAGTCAGACAAGGCCCCGGGGCCTGATGGCTTCATTGTTTCCTTCTTCAGGAATCGCTGGGATATCATAAAGAAAGACTATGTAAGGATGGTTAAAAATATCTTAAAAAAAAATAAGATGGGCGAAAACACTAAATCCTCCCATCTGGCGCTTATCCCCAAGGACCCCAACCCCCTCTCCTTTGATCGCTTCAGACCTATCTCTCTTTGCAATGTCTCCTACAAAATAGTAACCAAAATCCTGGAAAATAGACTGAAAAAGCTCCTGCCTTCCCTTATATCAGAGAATCAAGGAGGATTCATTCCTAAAAGACAAATAATGGACAATGTCATCTTGATCCAAGAAGCAATCCATAGCAACATTAATAGAAAGGAAATAGGTATGATCATAAAACTCGACATGGCAAATGCCTTCGATAGGGTCAATCATCAATTCCTAGCTGAGCTTCTCAGGAAGTTCGGAATATCCAACAAATTTATAAGCATCATTATGGAATGCATCTCAAACCCTTGGACAACCCCCCTAATCAATGGTAGGCCCAGCCGCTACTTCAAAAGCTCTAGAGGATTGAGACAAGGTTGCCCCCTCTCTCCCTTCCTATTCATCATCATGGCAGAAACTTTGAGCATACATCTGGAAAAACTTCGAAAGAAAAAGGAGATTACAGGGATCAACATAGCGAGAGGGATAAAAGAAATTAATCACTCGCTCTTTGCCGATGACACCCTTTTAATTGGGGGAGCCTCTAGCTTAATGGCAAGAAGATTTAAGGGAACATTGGACACCTTCCTGGCAGTCTCAGGGGGATTACTTAACAACAATAAGTGCAAAATCTATACTTGGAACGTCCCTCCCCAAATCATGCAAAGAATCTCTCTGATCATGGAAATTCCAATTCAAAGAAACTGGAGCCACTTTTCATATCTTGGTCTTCCCTTCGCAAAAGAAGTTGTCAAGTCTGAGATTTGGAACAAGCAGATTGAAAAAATGAGAGGGCTTCTCCACAGTTGGGGACGGTCTTGGTTAAATCTAGTGGGCAGGACCACCCTCATAAAGGCTCTCCTCTCAGCTCTTCCCATATATCAATATGCTGTCACTCTGGCCCCTGCCAGCACTCACAAGCACTTGTAGTTAATCATGAGAAGCTTTCTCTGGTAGGGAGGGAAGCAAGATTCAAAAAAATTCAGTCTGGTTAGATGGGATCAAGTCACCCTCCCTTTTGAAAAAGGGGGCATAGCATTCAAAATCCCAAGCCTCACCAACAAAGCGATGGGCTTCAAACTGGTGTGGAGAATGTTAATGGGAAAGGGTTCCTGGTGGGTTGAAGCTCTTAAAAGAAAATACCTCAATGGGCTACACTCCAATGTCCTCACTGATGTAATAGTGGAAAGGCCTTGCACTCCTGTTTGGAAACTTATCAAAAAGGTCCTCCCCCAAATTAAAAATCATATCTCTAAGTCGCCTGGAATTGGAAAAGAAATAAATATTTGGACAGACAGAATTATGGGAGCGGAACCAAGAAATCTCCTTCAGCAGTTTAGTAATTTGAACTTATGGATGGAGCCAAAAAATTTGCATTCTTTATTCAACATTTCAGCTTGGGATCACAACAGTTGGTTGGCTTGGAAGGATCTCCCCCTCTCATATAATCTCAGGAAACAATGGGCGGACCTCAAGATTTCTCTGAAGGGATCAGCTCCTTTAAGCAAAGATGCTTGCGACAGCTTCATCTGGGACCCCAGCGGAGGCCATTTCACTATCAAAGATGGGTACAAACTCCTCCAGTCCAGTCCCATGCTTGGTAACTGGAATCTTCGGCAGCTGTGTGGAACACCGAATGCCTCCCAAAGATCAAATTCGTTGCTTGGACCCTCCTTAAAGGAAAGATTCTCACTGCCGAGAATCTCAAAAAAAGAGGGATTCATGGTCCCTCAATCTGATGTCTCTTCTGCACAGAGGAGGAGAGCAGTCAACACCTCTTCATAGATTGTTCATTCGCTCAAAACTGTTGGAATCGAATTATCAGTCCTCTGAGACCTAGAGAAACCTTTGACTAGCTCTCAACCCTCAACAAAATTTGGGAGAAAAGCTACCCCCACACAAGAAAAGGCAAGACTACCATCACTCGCTTGTGCAAATGTATACCTTCAGCTCTCAGTTGGAAAATATGGCTCACCAAGAACAACTGTATCTTTAAAAATCAAAAACCAACCCAGCTCGCACTCTGGCCAAAACTATGGGGTAAGTTGCTGAAATGATAAGTGCCAACTCTGTTTCTCAACCTGATCGAACCAGTTGGCAGAAGGAAGAGGAAGAGTGGTATAATAAATTCCACTTAAACTATGTCAAGAATAGGCAAACTCCATCAATCACAGGCAAGGGGGTGAACAATTGGAAACTCAAGGGATCACAAGAAGACATTGAACAATAGATACAAGAGCAAAAGAAAACTACCCTCCAGTTCGATGGTGCATCCAAAAACAATCCGGGGCAAGCAGGGGCAGGGGGAATAATCAAAGACTAGAATGGCCAAGTAATCACCACCTATGAATGGGATTGGGTAATATGACGAACAATATGGTAGAGGCCTACAACCTACTTCTTGGTATATGCATTATGAAAAAATTGCAAGTCAAAAACCCAATCATAATCGGCGACTCAGCAATCGTGATTGCTGCTATGGCTTCAGGGGGAGAATTCAAGAAACAGGCTCTCAACAGCATCAAACACAGGATCAAGGACAACTCAACTCAGCTGGGGGACATCCTCTACAAGCACGTTATGAGAAATAACAACTCAAAGGCTGATTCACTAGCTAACAGGGCTGTCAATAGACCCACAGGACAGGTTCGTGAGTGAGCAAATCTATGACAAATCAATCCCATAAGTCGATCTACTCCTCAGTCGAGCTTGTGAATCAAGACTACATCAGTCATCTCAACAATACTTCCGCCTCCCCTCACAATGCTGGCAACCAGACAGATGACTCCTCCCCTTCTGATAATGTACTTCATCACATCAAAGGTGCTGCCAATGAAATCTACAGGGTTATGGGAAATCGGTACTGGATCATGGAATGGGATAGGTTCCGTGACAATAATAAACAGAAGTCAGGCAACAATCCTCTCAGAATCCACATTTGCTGCATAAGAAATCCCCGAAATGATATCTGGGATAGGAAAATCTCTGAGCTGCCCGATCCAAATATAGAGGCCCAGCTCCTTGAGTTTGTATATATACAGCATGATTCGCCTCAGCTCATCCAAACCAGAGCTTCAGTCTCTCTCTGCCATAAGAGAAAAGATTCGTGTTTCAGTTGCGCCCCCTCCAGACTGTCTCAGGTGGTCATCAGCGCGAAGATTAGTTGGCCTCGAACGTGCCCAGTGCTTCTCAGCCGAAGAGGTGTTCCAATATCTGCATGGCGCGGTAATGACCGTGTTTTTCGAGCATATTTTCTCTTTATTTCTAAAAATCTCTTTGTCTTTTTGAAGCAGATTCTCCCTACTTCGCCAAAACCCACTTCTCAGAACTCTATCTCCCCTAATTATTGTCTCCACCCCCCCTTCTCTTTTGTCTCCCCCCGCAGCATAAGTCGCTCTCTTGTCCCAACTCCTCCCTGTTCTTCTGCTCTCTGTGGATCCCCGAATCTCTTCCTGTTCAGCACCTCTTTCTCACCCCTGATTCACCAGTCTTCTTCCCTCTTATCCCCTGACATCCCTTCATCCCACTTCTGTAATTCCTCTTTCAATCTCTGCCTTAAGAACCCCAAGTCTCCTCCAGGCCTGCTAGCCATGTCTGAGAACCCCCCTTGATCGTGTTATCACCAATAACAGTTGTACTCTGTGCAAAGCTCATTGTTTCATGATCGCTCGTTTTGTCAAGCACTTCAATGATCTGAAGGAAGAAGTGCAGGCAAACAGTAAATCTAAGAGGAAAAACCTGGAGAAATAGAGGGCGGAGATTGAAAGCCTTAAAGAAAAATGCAATCACCTGGAAGAGGCCATTAATTACATTAAAACAATGACTCAAAGTATGCAAGGAGAGGCCTCTACAAAGATCAATGAGAAAAAAGAGCCTCCGCCCGATGATTCAGTCAACCAATATATGTAATTCACCTTATGTTCTGCAAATACTGCTTTCTTTTAGGTCAGTTTATACGACAATATAGCCGTTATCTTTTCCAAATTTCAAACTGCAAGTCTAATGATTCGGATCAAGGGTCTGCGCACCCATTTTGGATCCACTCTGCTTCGCTCCTCCCATCTTATGTAACAGGACTTGTTCCTCTCTTGAAATTTTTATAATATAAAAGTAATCGACCGTGTTCAAAAAAAAATCATCACATCAAAAATAAATGTTGGGTGATGTAATGAAAAATTAATCCAAAGAGTTGAAGAAAGATGCCAAGAAGAAAAACCTATTGGACATGTGGACTAAAACATTATCTACAGTAAAGTAAATAAAGAGGCGAATTTGAATAGTCATCATTACAAACTAGAGAAAAATATGTTAAAAATTGTTCGTACTTAGATTCGTAAGAAAGACCAAGGTAAAACTCTATAAAAAAAAAAGCTTTAAAACATTCACATATTTGCTTCATTAACCTACACTAAAGGATTTGATGACTACCGTTTATGAATACATTGCTTGATGGTTTATAAATACATTGGTTAACACTCAACTTCCATGAGAAAGACGACGAGGAAGAAGAAAATATGTGATGAGCAACAGATGATGGATATGAATAGATGAAGTTATGATGGGTTGTTGGTGTGTAGACTAGGATAAAAGGAGTTTCTTTATTATTATTAGAGTGTCTAGTGCATTTCAAGGTATTTAGGTTACCTTAGGTTTGAAGTTATGTCGTCACTTTGAAATGGGCAGGGCCACCTCCACTTTGCTAACTAGCAAGACAACGTGTCCATTCTCCAACAAACAAAATATCCCACTTTGGCCAAAGACTTTGTGTGGTAACTTAGACAAGGATTTATGATAAATTACATCAAGCTCAAGCTATGAGAAGTTTAATTCTCAACATGAGTTGCATAACATTTTTTTATTAAATCTTATAATGTGGTTGTATTTAACATTTGCATTATGATTTATATATACATTTAAGCAAATGAAGGGAAATCTCTAACTAAAAAGTTTAAGATATTTATAGAGTTATTTCCATTAACTTACATTTATAGGTTTGATGTATTTGGCTATTTTTAAGGAGGTGGATAAGAAGCTTTCCTTTTTACTTTGTTTGACATTTTCCCTTAAGAATGTAAAAGGTTTTTAAATTTATGTCAAAAAGGCATGTTTACTCGACTAATTATGTTATATTATAGAAAAGGCATGTTGAAACATTTTTCCTTTAAAAATGTAAAAGTTTTAAAATTTATGTCGAAAATGCATGTTTACTCCACCAATTATTTTAAATTTATTTTGAAAAGCCATGTTTATTGACTAATTATATTATATTATAGAAAGGCATTATATTATAGAAAAGGCATGTTGAAACATTTTTCCTTCAAAAATGTAAAAGGTTTTTAAATTTATGTCGAAAAGGCATGTTTACTCGACTTATTATATTATATTATAGAAAAGGAAGGTTGAAATGATTGATTATATTGGTTAGAAGTTTAGATGAAACATAGTTTTATTAATTTATTTAAAATTTATTTATTTATTTATCTTTATTTATTTATTTTTATTTTAAAGTGATGAAGCATTGCTTTGTCTCGGTCACAAGGGTTTGACGAGCTTGTTACCTACTACAACCAAACTACACATATTTACTAAGTTATACTTATAACTTTGTCTTAGCACAATTGTCAACACGACCTAGTCTTACTGAAACCAGAAGTTTATTCAATAGTAAGTACATATCCATGGTAGCTTTAAAAGCATCTCCAACAATACTTCCACTTAGTACAATATCAACACTGCAACCATATAGAGCAAAAAACAAGATACAATAACACCCAATAATGATAAAGAATCCACAACACACATGTGAATGAAATTGAAGGCAGTGGTCTTAAATTTTAGTATATGGAAAATGTTACAATGTACTCATCTTCATATGCCTCATTTACAAATTGAATTTATTTAAGGTGTAACAACCCACATGAACTACTAATCCAACCCCTAAGAAACCATAGTCATGTCTCTTATATGTCATTTCTTCTTATTCATTTCACTTGGCCAATGCAATTTGTCCTACTAAGCCCAACCTATAACTTGGCACAACCACATAACTCCTTTTAAATTTCTAGTGAATGAATCTTGTTTCTTATTTTACCTTACATGTTTGAGGTATCCTCCTTTCATATGGGACCTGCTATCCCTTTCATTATAAATTGAACTTAAGAACTCACATAGCCAACTTGCTTCCCTTGGTTATTTGTATGTGAATCATCCACATCCAACAAGTACACTTGGTAGTGCACCCAAGTCAACCTAATTCTATGCAAGTAATCCCAAGTGCACTTATCCCATCCATCCAAATCATTCCAAGTCTACCAAGTTTTCCCATTCGACTTAGTGAATCATCCACATCCAACAAGTACACTTGGCAGTGCACCGAAGTCTACCTAAATTTGCGCAAGTAATTCCAAGTGCACTTATCCCATCCATCCAAATCATTCCAAGTCTACCTAGTTTTCCCATTTGACTTAGCCCAAGTTTGTACGGTCTGCCCTAGTCTATTGAACTTGGCCCAAGTGCACCCACTCTATTAGTTCAACTTGTCCCAAGTGCACCTTGTTCACCCAAGTTTGTCTAACATGGCTCAAGTGCACTTAGTCTACCTAAGCCCATCCAACTACACCTAAACCATTCAATTATATCTGGCCATGCATAAATGCACCCAACACTTCACCTAAGTGCATCTATTAGACATACACATAATAGATGCATGTTTGATGGATGCATGCTTAATGAGTGCATCCGATGCTTGTGATCTATGACACTTGTGTTCAAAGGAATTTTTCCATTCATTGGAACCTCCAAGTGTTGTTCATCTAACTCCATTGATATGTATATGGTTTAAGAACCCAAGCCAATCAAGCTTTCTATGCCAATCATGTCCACCATGCATAGTGCATGTCTATGGCAGAGGTTTCACGTGGTAACATTTATTTCATGTTCCCACCAAGTTCCCTTTCAAGTTTCTCTTGGTGCATCTGACTGGTGGGAGTTGCCAATTGTTTTGGTGCACTTAATCTATGAGCATGGGTGCCCAAATTGTCCGTGGGCACCTTGCTAACATTCCAAGGCACCCAAAATTTACTCTTCTAGCCATCATCATTATATCATTTTCATCCATCTTGGTTAATGAGCAACAAGCCACATCAAGCCACTCAAGATGGGAGCCTCACATCCCTCCACTAAAAATCAATTTCATCCTGAGCAACATCATAAAAAAGATATTATCCTCCAAGCTTATTGTCCATAGCCATGCGTCCATCCACAATTGAATCTTCCAACTACTCCATATTATCCATGCCAAAATTCCCATGCAACTACCTATTATGCCATTTTCTTTCTTGAACAAGTGCCTTTTCCCAACTTCTTCCAACAATGCCTCTTTAGATGTCTTTGTTTCTATTGC
>APFE031144033.1:0-12186 GCA_000404065.3 Pinus taeda
TATTATAGGCCCAGGTGGCCTCAACTAGTCTCTCTGCCCAATCCTTTGTGCTACTCACTACCTTGGTTAAGATGCTCTTCAGTGCCCTGTTGGTCACCTCCACTTGCCCATTAGCTTGTTGATGATAAGGAGTGGAGGTCCTATGCTTGATTTTGTGATGGCTAAGTAGTTCTTCAATCATGTTGGAGGTAAACTGGCTGCCTTGGTCTGTGACTAGCTCTCTAGGGTACCCAAATTTGTAGAATACATTCTCCCTTAGGAACTCAGCCACCTTCTCTTCTTTTGCTGCCTTAATCGCCTTGGTTTCAACCCACTTACAAATAATTAGTGTGCACAATAATGTATTTTTTTTCTTTGAAGGAGGGTTGATATGCCCAATGAAGTCCATGCCCCACCTATCAAATGGCTTGAAATTCACTTGAGGTTGTAGGGGAATTTCATCTCTTGGATTAGGCTTTCTCATCCTCTAGCACCGATCACACTGACTAATGTACTTTTTCACATCCTGATGAAGAGTGGGCCAATAATAGCCCACTTATAACAATTTGAATGTTGTCCTCTTTACTACAAAGTGACCTCCATAAGGCCCATCATGACAGGTTAGAAGGATGTCAAAAACTTCCTCTTCCCTTACACACCATCTCAAGATTTGATCTGTGCCAAGTTTGAAAAGATTGCCCCCAATCCAGATGAAGGGGACACTTTTCCTGACGATCTTTCTCTTTTCTTTGGAGGGAAAGTTTGGTGGGAACTGTGTTGATACCAAATAGTTTTCTATGTCATCAAACCATGGGGAGAGAACTAAAATAGCAAACAAATGCTAATTTGGTAACTTTTCATCCACCTTTCCTTCTTCACCTATAGGAAGATCCATCCTAGATAGAAAGTCTGCAACAATATTTTCCTTACCAGGCTTATCAACAATAGTTAGATCAATCTGCTGTAATAAAAACAACAATCTTATAATTATAGCATTCACATTTGGTTTGTTCATTAAATATTTGATTGCAGCATGGTCAGTATGCACAAATGTTTGGTAGCCTGTAATGTAATTCCTAATTTTTTTTAATGAATGCACAACAGCCAGGAGTTCCTTTTCGGTCACAATATAATTTAGCTCAACCTTTGACAGGTTCTTACTGATAAAATAGATGGCATAGGGAAATTTCTCCTCTACCTAACCTAAGGCTGCTCCTATGGCTTTGTGTGAGGCATCAACATGAATATGAAAAGGGAGGGCCCAGTTTAGGCCTCAAAGAATTGGTGCAGTGGTTAACTTACCCTTTAAAATGTCTAACGCCTCTTGACATATTTTTGACCATATAAACTCTAAGTCTTTGGCCAACAACCCAAATAAAGGAGAGGCCAAATTGCTGAAGTCTTTTATGAAGCTTTAGTAGTATGCAACTAACCCAAAGAAACTCATGACATTCCTCTGCTTTTGTGAAGGTGGGACCGTTTGGATGATTTCCATTTTGTTCGGGTCCACCTACAGTCCTTATTGAGATATTGAATGACCTAGCACGGTCCCTTTAGTCATTAAGAATTCACATTTTTCCAGACTTAAAGACCGGTTCATTTCAATGCATTTGTGCAATACTTTGCCTAAGTTAGTCAGGGAATCTTGAAAATCACAGCCATAAGGTGTAAAATCATCCATATAAATTTCCACCACATCATGTACTGATTCAACAAAAATACTCAAGATTTCTCTTTGGAAAGTGGTAGGAGAATTGCATAGGCCAAAAGGAAGGACCCTATAGGCAAAAGTACCCCAAGGAAAGGTGAATGTGGTCTTATCATGGTCTTCTGGGTAGATTTGGGTTTGGTTGTACTCGTTGAATCCATCTAGGAAAGAAAAAATCTTCTTCCCTGCCAGACCATCTAGCACTTGGTGAATGAAGGGTAGGGGAAAATTATCCTTCTTTGTGGCTTTTTTCAACTCCCCGTAATTGACAAAAATCCTCCACTTACCATTTTTATCAGGAATTAACACTAAAGGAGAGACCCACTCACTGTCGAAGATAGTGTAAATGAATCCTGCATCTAGCCGTTTTTTCAGTTCTTCTTTGACTATATCTTTAAGAGCTGGATTCATCCTCCTTTGTGGTTTTTGGACCAGCTTGCAACCTTCTTTGATGTATATGTGGTGAGTACATACTGAGGGGTGTACTCCCTTCATTTCCTTGTAACTCCAAGCAGAGGCTTCTAGGTTTTCTCTCAACATGTTGCATAGCTTTTCCTCTTCAAGAGCATAAAGAGATGGATTAATTTTTAAAGTTTTATTTGGCCAAATTCTATGGTTTTTACACAGAGTGGGTTGGAATTGGCCATGCATAAGTCAATTGGATGATTGTTCTAGGTTTCCCTTACTTCTTCTTCTAATGGTAAGAAACTAGGAGTTGGAATTTGGAGCAGGTGTTCAATTAAGTCATCCTCATCTTGTTGTCCTCCTCTTATGGTTGCTTCCAAAGCATAAAGTTGGGCTGAATAGACCTCATTTTATTCATCATCCTCCAACCATAAAGGTAAATCATGCTCTAGAGAAGGTAGAGAAGAAGGGTCTAGGACTAACTTTTGGACATATGCCCATTCTTGATGGTCATATTCATATATTTGTAGCTAATGTAAGCATTGGCTGTGGCCAACCATGGCCTCCCAAGGATAAGAGGGTAACCAATAAGCTTAGCCTTAGGCTGGAGAACTAGAAAATCTGCAGGGTACTCCCAGGAGTCAATGGATACCATCACATCCTCCACAATTCCCTCAGGGGTGACTATGGAACGGTATGCAAGTTGCAGAACTATTGTGGTCTTCCTTAATGACCCTTGGAGGTTGAGCTTGAGCATGGTGTCCTTGGTCATCACATTAATGGCAGCCCCAAGATTGATTAGAGTGTGTGGGAAAATGGTGCCATTGATGTGTACATCTACTACAGGTCTTCTAGGGTCCAAATATTCGGACATATTACCTACACCAACATTAAGTCAGACAGCTGCCCAATGACATTAATGGTAGGGGCATCCCCTTTTCTTCTTCGTGGATGCTTGAAGCATTTCTCCTTAATCAACTTATTGTAAATGGGAACATCTTTTATTGCCTAGAGAAGGGGGATCTTTACACATATATTTTTCAATTCTCCCAGAAGTGTAGTTTCTTCTGGGGTAGACTGGAGTGGTTGAGCTAATCTCTCAGGAAAGGGTGGATTTAATTTAAGGTTGATTTCCTCTCTTTCTTCCTCAACCTCCCTATGTGGAGAAAAAGGTTGGTTATCCCGGAGAATTCTCCCAGATCTTAGGTTGATCTCCTGGATTTCTACATCATAAGCTCAGTACGATGTCTCTCCACTGTATACTTATTGAGCCTGCCTAATGTTCAGGTTCAGATTTGGCTGGGCAGGCATCTAAGGTTCTTAGGTGGAGTAGAGTGTAGGATTTGTGGTTGGGTAGGGTGGAGGCAATAGAGTTGGAGCATTGTTGTATTAGGGTCTCCACCCTTGGAGTGGGGTATTCCACTGAGGTTGTGGTGGAACATAAGGTTGAAATGACTCGCTAGCTGGTTGGGAATTATATTGATATGCATAGGACCAAGGAGGGGGTGTAGACCAGGAAGGATGAGCAGGGGGTCCCCAAGAAGGTATAGTTGTGGTTTGGTTGGGGTTGTAATATGCATGGGATGACCCTTGCATACCCTGTTGGTATGGTCTAGGCCCAAGAGGTCTCCTTTGGTTGATGTAACAAAGTTTCTCAATGACCCCTTCAGCTCCTTGATATAAAACTTGAGTCTAGGTAAAGAAGGGCACTTGTTTTTGGAGTGGTTTTCTTCACAGACTGGGCAAATCTCAATGCAGTTCAATGGACATTTATTCCTAGGATGTCTCCTGGTGCATCTAGGATAAAAGATGGCCAAGGCTCTCTCTTATTCCTCTTGCTTCCTTTTGATTTTCATGATAACCAATTGAAAGGAAAGGGTTTGCAACATCTCACTTCTGAAATCTTCCAGCATATTTCCAATTTCACCCTTGATGGATGAGTTGGAAGATGATGTACTGGCCATAGGTTGACTACTCCTACCCTTTTTCTTGGATGCCCTAGAATGCTTTATAAAGACAATATTGATATCCTCATAGGGTAATTGGTAGATATCTCCTCCTGCTAACAAATTTAAGGTATCCAAAATATCTTCCCTTACTCCTCTAAGCAGGATCGACTTTAGTGACTCGGGGTCAAGTGTGCACCTGGCCCTTTTGTAACAGAGATGGACTCTTTCTTTGTAGTCTTCTAAGGATTCATCTTCACCCATGGTCATCCTAAAAATCTCTTCTTTAGTATCCTTTGACCTACAATAGTCCCTATATTTGTTGTTAAAATGCTGCTGCATCTGAGCCCAAGTTGTGATGATATCTCCAGGTAAACCCATGAACCAGTGCAATGCTGCATCCTTGAGGGTAGATGGAAATAGTTTTAACTTTTGCTCATAATCTATATAGTCATAGGTTTGGCATATAACAGAAAACTCAAATAGGAAAGTGTCAAGTTCCTCTGTGGTCAGGCCATGGAAATGACATAGAGCAAAGGGGCTTATATTCTTCAACTTAGTGTCCCCATTGGTTTCCCTATTGGGGAAGGCACCCTCAATTCTCTCTCTATTTCCTCTGTCATTCCGGTTTTCAGCCATTGGTTTAGTAGGAATGGGTTCCTCTTCTTCTTCTTCTTCCCTTGTAGGTTCTTCAAATATGTCAGGTTGCTCACCTAAAGGTTCCTCCAGTTCACAACCACCAAAGAAGAGAGAAGGTTGGATGTTGGATGTAGTGGGGGTATTTGGCAAGAATTTCCCTAAATTGTCCCTATTCCTACGAGGCATGAAAGGAAATGTTCTTGGGTTGGATTTTATAAGATTTATTTATTTATTTTTAAGTTGGAAAGTAATTTGCAGAAATGAAATTGTTGATTGAGTGAAAACTACTAACAAAAAACTACTTGCTGAATTTGAAATTCTACTTGCAAAATGGAAAGGAAAGTAGATAATGACAAATGAAAGAAAGGAAGCTACAGGTTACTTTTGCAAAAATAAAGTAATGGAAGAAAACTGGAGACTAGAAATAAAAGAAAAGAATGCATACTAGAAATAGAAGAAAAGAAAGCAGTAATCACATTCTGCTTAGACACCTCCCTGGCAATGGTGCCAAAAAGTTATGAGCGCTAGTATTGCAACAAGGATGTTGTAACTCCTGGGCTACCATCTTTACTTATCAACTTTGGGTTCATACAAACTTGGAGGTGACAGTGCTATATGCACAAGTAGAACTGAAGGTATTGCCTATTGTCACTGTTCATCTGGTGAGAGACCCCAGGGGTTCCAAGCTAGACTTCTATAGGGTTAGAAGAATCTTGATTCTTTGATGGAAGAAGAGCAAATCTATTCTAAGAGAGCTACTCTACTACAGTAATGAAAAAACAACATGTAATGCTAAATCAAACCATGTCCTAATTAACAATTTAAACAACCATGCTAAGCAGAATTGCTAAATCAACACTATCCTAATGTTGCTATCTAAGTTACAAGTGTAAATAACATCAAACCAAAGTAATTTGTAAGCAAGGAAACTAAAATAAGTCTGTTTTCACATTTTTTTTTTTTGGTAACATCAAGCATGCAAGGAGTCAAGCGGAAGAGCAAGCGAAGATCGAAATTAGTGAAAGGAGGATGTAGCGAAGTAGCAGTGCATGGGACGTTGGATCAGTCAAATCAATGAACTGTATAAATGGAAGACGAGCAGTGGAGATCTTATCGCAGGGGATTAAGTGAATAGATGGATGAACATTATTAACGAGAGATGAATGGTAGAGATCTTATTGCAGGGGATTAAGTGAATAGATGGACGAACATAACTAATGGAAGATAAGCAGTGGAGATCTTATTGTAGGAGGTTAAGTCAATAGATGGATGAACAAGATTACCAGGAGATGAATGGCAGAGATCTTATCGCGGGAGACGAAGTGAATAGATGGATGAACAAGAATAATGGAAGATAAGCGTTAGATATCTTATCATAGGAGGTTAAGCCAATAGATGGACGAACAAGATTACTAGGAGATGAATGGCGGAGATCTTATCGTGGGAGATGAAGTCAATAGATGGATGGATCACATCAAGTCATGTGTTGATAGAAGGGTGGAAAATGTGTGGAATGATGGAGCAGGTTTTCATAGGTGATAAGCAGTTTCTCACCGCGCCCTCAAAGCTATAAGAAGAATTCCTAAATTTTTTGCGATTAGCCTAAGTGAGTGACAAGTAGCATGAGAAAACTACTTTTCTTGCATGCTCTCGAGTGGATATTGGTCGTGCAATAATTCACACGAGATTTCACAATAGCCATTGGATCATGTGAGATTGATCAATGATGGATATCGGCCAAGCTAGTTGGTGATCGGGTGATGTGATAGCTGTTGGATCAAGCAAGGCAGATCAACGGTGACGATTCGGAGCGCCTAAAGTAAAACATTGAAATGAATACACATGCAGTTGATGGTGATTGGCTAGGTTTGTTGTGGATCAGATGGTAAGGATATCTACGAGTATAATTCGATTAAGACGTGATTCATTAGCTTCAGCTAAGAATTTCATGCTGAAGGAAATGAGAATATGAGTGAGATCTATTACAAAAAGAGAGTGATTGAAAAAGATAACAATGAAATGAACCAAGTACTGAATCAAGATGAAAAACTCTGAAGCTCATGCAAGAACTAGAAATTCTTGTTTTTGGGGTTGTTGAAGGGTCTCTTCCTCAAGTCATTGTCCCAGAGGGAGGAGGTGAGGCCGAGACACCTACTGACAAACTTATGGTGATATTTTTCTCCTTTCTAACCTGCTAATTGAAAGAAGGCACAACTGGAAGCAGACTATAACACAACCAATCTATGCTATGCTGCTGTAATGGAAATGTGGCTACTTAAGCAAATGAACGATTAGACCATAAATCTATGCGCTACACTGCTATAATGGAAATGCAACTATTTAAGAAAATGAACGTTTAAACCATGAATCTATGCTAGCATACATGTACAATAAATAGGAGCCTTAGCCGATAGGGTTGGGCCCTAACACAAGAGCTTCAGCCCTCTGAGTTAACTCAATGTTGGCTCAAAAAAAGACTCATTCTTATTATCAAAACAATGGATTACATTAAAAACTATCACAAGTCTTGCAGCTTGAAAATAGAGTAAAGTTTTACAATAAAAAATCTGAATCCTACTTAGATCCTAGGCCTCTCTACTTGTACGTCTGAAGTCTCTAACAACTTCCTTAAAATTAGGGAGACTCAGCTCCCAAACTCAAGATAAACTAGTGCTTTGACTTTCGCTTGCTCGGCTTCCTTCTAGTCCTCATGATTTGGCTGTTTGCACTCCGAGCTTATGGAGGAATATTCAAATGGAGGGGTAGTAAATGAGGAGGATTTACCTCCTATAATTCCTCTCCCTTGTCCCATTCGAGTTTTGATCAAGGTATTTTCCAAACTTTGTTGCTTTTATCCTTTAATCCTGCATTAAATGCACATTAGACCACAAAGCAAAATATCCAACTCTAACTCATCTCATTAAAAAAATATAATCAAAGTATGCAATATGTTGTGAGAATAGTTGGTTTTACTAAGCTAGGAGGTGAATTAAGGCCCATATAATTACCCAAAGATGAGGCTCATTAGGGACTCATATCGCGAAATTTTTTCTCTCGCCTCGCCCTTAGTAATCTAACTCAAAGGCCAAGTGATATGGGAGAATCCCAACACAAACCTCCGATTAAATATCATAAGGCCCAAAAAGTTGTGAAGCTTCATTAGAGTGGTTAGGGCTGGCCAATCCAGAATTACTTGGATCTTGGTCAAGTCCGCATGCATGCTACACTCATCTATGATGTACCCCAAGTACTGGACCTGAGTCATGCCAAAGGTGCATTTCTCCAAGTTGGCACACAATTTTTGCTACCAAAGGGTTTGAAGGACTTGCTGAATGTGTTGCAATTGTTCTTCCCAACTCTTTCTGAAGATGAGGATGTCGTCTAGATAAATCACCATGAACGAGTTGGTGAAGGACATCAAGATGTCATCCATTAACCTCATAAAAGTTGCGGGGGCATTTATCAACCCAAAGGGCATACCCAACCATTGAAAAAGTCCTTCCTTGGATTTAAAGGCAATCTTCCATACATCCATGGGCTCTATGGGTACCTCATGATAACCAGACTTTAAATCGATATTGTTGAAATACTTGGCCCCCTTGAGTTGGTCCAGTAGGTCATCAATCTGTGGGATTGAATACCTATTCCTGATAGTGATTTTGTTTAATGCCTGATAATCAATGTAGAGCCGCCATGTTCCATCTTTCTTCTGTACCAGTACAATCAGGCTCCCCAAAGTGAGGAACTTGGTTAGATGTTCCATTTTTGGAGCAACTCCTAGATTTTTCTCTTGATATTTTCATTTTCCATAATGGAAAAACAATATATCGTCCCATTGGGCAGAGGTTCTCTGGGAGTTAGATCGATTGAATGCTTGACCTGACAATGCAAGGGTACCTATTTAGGTGAGGAGAAGATGTCCCTGTATTCTTCCATGACTGCATCCACCTGCTTCTTCTGCTTGGAGGAACCCTTCCTAGGGCCCATGGACATGGCTAAAACCTTCCCCTTACTTTGAGAGAGAATCAGAAAGAAAAAAAATTCCAAGTCTAGGAGATGATGTTACTGCATTCTTAGCAGAGGTCAAAGAGATGGCGATAGGTGGGGCTACCTCCAGTATCCTATATAACTTAGTACATAAAGAAAAAAGAATAAAGTGAGGTCTAGAATCATATACAACATGTCGCTTTCATAAGTATGGTTGTCCTAATAATACCTGACAAACTTCAAGAGGAGAAACATCACACAATACCTCATCTGTGAAGGGCTTGATGTTGTAGGGAAGACACACTACTGGATGATGCGGAGATCCCATCCTTGGTGAAGCCACTTAATGGTTTACGAATACGGATGTGTTGTAGTTGGTAGGCCCAACCACTTCATGACCTCTTCTGAAATGAGGTTCTTTTGGCTCCCGTTGTTGATAATAAACTACAATGGAGAACCCTTCACCCACATCTGTGAGTGGAATAGGCACTCCCCCTTTTCTAGATCTTCAGGATCAATCTTCTAGATCTTGGTAGTGGCCATAGTGGTGTTGGGCCGTGAATACGACCACCATTTTAACACTTATTTCATCCATTTTTACTTTTCTTTATCATGTTATTAATCACGGTTTATCATATAATTCTATTTTATAACGATTTATGCTCTTATGAATGAATATTATTTATTCTCCTTTATTTTTATAAATTGATGATTATGCATTATTTTATCAATGATAGTTTTAATAAATCAGTTGTAACATTATTCACCATTTTTACCCTCCAAGATAATTTCCAGATTGAAGATTTGATCATTAAATATTCGAACTCAGAAATTCGCTGGAATAAGAAGTGAAAATTTTGCGGTTGAGATTCTGAGAAAATGAAGAAGCATATGGAACATTTGGAACATGGGTTTTGTCCAAAACAGACCAAATTAACTTTAGTGAAGAGTGGTTTGCCCAAATTCGGCTTTTATTGAGAGAAACACAGGGTTCTTTGAGCATGATTTTCTCAGATTTGTTGTGTGGCCGTTTTCCAAATCTTAGCTGCAAAGCCAAATTCGCCTTGCTCTTGTTGAAAGATGAATGGAAATATATTTTCTTGTTTATCAATTGGTTGGAAACAATGCAATTTTGTAATAATGATCATATTGTAATCATCACGGTTGTAATCGCTCTCTGCTCTCTTTGTATTTAAATCAGAACAAAGATCAGAGATGGGGATTCGAAGGATGGAATTGAGGACTCAGAATTAGAGATTCAAGAGTGATGATGGATTACTCATGATGGACTAGGATAGGATAGGGGGAGAGGGAGATGGAACGAGTATTATTCTGAACTGTAATTTTATTTGCAGACTCTCGCTGCTGAGAAGACACAACTCACTGTAATGTTGTTCGATTTGATGATTAATATATAAGCAGAGCTATTATTCCTTCGCATCTTCTGAAGCACTATCGACAGTGATCATTGGTGGCTAAGGGCCTAACCCCGGTGGATTCACTTGTCGTTCCTGTACCATTATTTCATGATCTTTACCGTGTGATGGTTTGATTTTATTTCTATTTATCGTAATCATGTAACTTTACTGCTTGGTATTTCTAGACTAAATGAATTGATCTGTTTTATATACTGTACTTAAATTGTGTTTCTGTTCATTTCCTTCTTAACAGAGATCACTGCTTTTCGCTAGCATGTTGTTGTGTTGTTCATTTCATCTTCAAAGCTGCGCTGATCACTCCAGTAATTTAATAGTTTTCTATTCATTACAATTATATAAGTTTGGCTGCTCATTTCTAATACTTAGCGTTGTTATTAATTTACTTTATGCAATTATTTAAGCTTTCCTTTCAACATTCTTCTAGTTAGCACAATTGTCTCATTTTCATTAAGTTGTAGTAATACGATTGATTTAATTCTTTGCACTTTCCAATTGGTTATTTAGTGTTCTGTGTGAGATCAACAACTGTAAAGGACATTGGCTATCACTGCCAAGTTCTCAGATTGTGGATCTTATTTATGCTTGATTTAATTTACATCAATTTACAAAGGGATGAGTCACTGTTACTGTACCCTTGACTGATCATTTGCTGTAGTTTTCTGAATGCATGATTTAAGTCTTAAAGTGCTTTGTTGTAAGTAGATCTCATTTTGAGCATCCGTTTACTCTTATATTTTGAGCACTATACTACATCTTTCATAACATTACTCTTGAGTAAATAGCCGCCTCAGACTGAGTACACTCTTGGAATAAAAAGTTGTCCCTAGGTTGACAATTAATGTGAAGGTAATTAGGAGTTAAAAATACACCTTTTATCACTCGACATTTTTGCGTCGTTGCTGGGGAGATTGTAGCCATTTTTAAAGAGTAGTGTGCATCTGATGAGTGCCTGTTAGGGAAGAATTGGATATTAAAAACGGAAGGTAAAAACCTACGTATAGGAGCATGTAAAATCCCTGCTCCCCCGCCTGTTTTCCAACAGAACTGTTAAAGAACTTAGGGTAGAAATAGATGTTCAAATTTCTGTGTGAATGACTTAAATATATAATAAATATATATATAAATATATTAATATATAATATATATATATATTAAATATATATATATATATAATTAATATAATATAATATTATATATATATAATAAGATATAGAAATTTTGAAAAACAAATCTCATGATTTCACTCAAGTGATGATGTAAGCACCACCCATTTCACTAACCAATTGACAGGAACATTTGAAGAAGGAGCTTCAGATAAACACATGAAGAACATCTTCTATTATGGTAAAAAATGGCTCACATTTCTACTTTTGAATTTCTTATCAAAGATCTAGGAGGAGTGACACAAATGCACATAATTCCCCCATCTTCTCTACCAAATTTTCATGGCTTGACAAATGAAGATCCAGATACATTTTATTTGATTTCGAAATACTTTGTAGAGGATATGATTATTACACTGACGATCAAAGATTGAAAGTGTTTCCTCTTACTCTAAAAGGAGCAGCTCTCCGATGGTTCATGAACCTAAGTGGGAATTGCATCCAAACATGGGAGGACATGAAGAACATATTCTTGAAGAAGTACCAATACTATTGCAAACCCAATGGAGATATTTTCGATATGATACAAGGGGAAGATGAAAACTTAGAGGACTATGTGGATCGATTTCAATACAACCTTCAAAAATCAAAGCATAAGCATTTGGAAAAAAAGATCTTAAAAAAACTCTTTCTTAAAGGAATCAAAGATGAATTTTTAGAACTCTTGAATTTGATAGGAAAAGGTGATGTTTTTTAGTTATCATATGATGATATTTGTGAGTTGTGCATAAGGTATTCAAGAGGAATCTCCAAGGCTGGTAAGAATTCTAGAGATGTTTGTTCTTTCTTTTCCAAATCTTCTACAAGAATAGGAGACATAAGAGCTGAAATCAATGCTTTATTTGAAAATTTTAAAGTTGATTTTATTAGCTCTCTAAATGAAAAATTGGATGTTTTGCAGGTTCATAAAAATCAAGAAT
>APFE031144033.1:43782-77871 GCA_000404065.3 Pinus taeda
AATGACAAAGAAATTATCCAGGATTTGAAGACCCAATTGTCCTCCAAATTCGACATGAAATATCTTGGTGCTGCAAACTATATTTTGAGCATGGAAATTAAAAGAGATTGGGCAAAGAGGAAGCTCTGGTTAAACTATAGGAAGTATGTCGAGACAATACTGCAGAGGTTTAATATGCAAGATAGTAAACCGATGAAGGTTCCTATTCCTGTAGGTGTAAAGCTATCTTCTAAGTAGTGTCACAAGATGTTGGGCAACGGATCCCCCAATAGTGGGTTTTTGGGGCTTAAAGCTGAGTTTTGAGTCGAGGTAATGTAATACCCCGCAAAATGTCGGTGCGGAGCGCGAGAGTCTAGGGTAGTTTTCCCTAAAATATTGTAATTTAATATATATTGTGTTAGCCTACCCATGGTCCGCGAACCATGGAGATGTATAAATAGAGCGAGGCTCTAAGTGTAGAAGTCAGTTTTTGATGGTTCTGATCTTAAGTGTTATGGGTTTATGAATGTGAAAGTCGCTCTGAGTCTGTAAGTTAGAGTCTGGGTTCGTGGTAGTAGAAAGAGGCTCTGCAACTATGTGTGCAGAGGCCTGGTAGAGTCCGCAGCTATGCGCACGGACCCCTGCAGCTAAGTGTGTAGGGTGGAATTGGATTGTACTAGAATAAAAGGTTAATAAAAGATAAGTTGATTCTGGAATATCATGCATCTGATTTGTGTGTTTATGTTTCTGTTATATCTTTGCATCTCTTTATAGTATTATGCTTGCGCGTAATGGTTATAAATATCGAATGATTGAGCAAGACTCCTACGTTAAGTCATATCTATAATAATAACACAGTAAGAGTAAAGGATCTAGACCGTGACTCTTTGCGCTTAGTACAAGAGCTGTGTGGAGCAGTGTGAGCGCGCAAGATCCGTTCACAACCTTTCTAGACCTCATCAAGACATCCCTAGGGTGCGAAACCCTGGTTCCAGTACCCTTCCATACTGCCTCGGGTAAGACCTCAGTCTGCGCTCTGTGGAATGTTGCCAAATGGGCCAGTAGTGCATGATTTGTTTGGCTAAAACACTTCTGAACCTGGGTCAGGCCCCTATAAGCCAATAAATGGTTCCATTGCCAGGACTGGGATCTACCTAAGGGATGTCTAATGTTGGAACATTGGAACCCCACAAAGAAGGAAATTGAAGAGTGGTTGGCTTAGAAGCTTCACGAGTTTGTGGTACAGGAAAACAAAACTTCATAGATATCCAAGGAGAGGTGGTTGGATCGCTATGTATATATAGAAATCCATGAGATCTTCGTCGCGACCTTCTATTCAGAGCTATATGATTGGATCACGAGGTTAGCCGACATCTAGGGAAGGTACAAGCTCGATCAATTGATAGTGTGGACGTCGAAGTTAGTGCGCAGACTAGAGGCATCAGAAGATAAGATTGCGTAGGTTGTGGACCATTGGCTCAATCGGATAATATGAGGATTTATCACTGAGTTCACGATAGACACGATCGTGAGCTATAGCGAAGCAAAATGACATTTTCGCAAGGGACCGCGAGGTAGGTATATTATATTTCTGAATATCTCAATTAAGATGTTGTTATGTGAAAAGCGAGTTATGCGAATACATTAATGTTTGGAGCAATGTGGAGTGGAAGGATCTACCTAGGTATCGAAGGATTAGGAAAGAGTCCCTTAATTTCACCTTTGTGAGAGAGCGAGGAAGAACGCGCTCGGGCTTCTCTGAGGAGTGTGGTCAGTTTGATAAGGCAACGCATTCCATAGTTATCACCTCCACTTACACCATCACTCACTTCACCTACTTCACCTCCATCTTCAACCACCGCACCTCCACCAAACTCACAGTTCAGCATGGCAAGCATGATCAAGCTACCCGTATTCAGAGTAGGGAATGAGGACCCGAATCAGCTCTGGTTCATGGTAAGAGCAGTGTGGGAAGCACATGGGATTGCAGATGACAACATTAAGGAGGCCACATTGGTGAGCATGCTACAGGATTACGCACTGACATGGTATATCAAGCACTAAAACGATCACCCAAATGCAGGAATAGTGGAGATCTAGAATGCGCTGAACAAAGAGTTTAGCCAGCTGAAGTCAGAGACACAGTCAATCATTGGGTTTAAAGAGATTGCGATGCTTCCAGGAGAAACCCCCTGGGATCTAGATCAAAGGCTGAAAAGTATGATCCACGAAGCTAATATGATGTTGACGGATGCACAACACCATGCGTGGTTTGTGGCGTCTTTGACACCACACCTGAGGATGGTGTTGTCACAGCAGAAGATTTTAGCCCAGGCAGAAGCATTGTCATAAGCCTACTGCAACTCTCGTGCTTCTATATATTACATTACCTTGACTCAAAACTCGGCTTTAAGCCCCAAAAACCCATCATTGGGGGATCCGCTGCCCAACAGGCCCCCAACACAATCATTATGACTCGTCTCGAGTCACTCAGCTAGTGCAGTGATCTTTGCTCAGAGTCCATTCAGCAACATTTGCGCTACGGTGACATTTACCATACATTATTCCGTTGTCCGTTGTATCGATTGTGCGTGATTTTATGATGCATTGTTGTCGGAGGCACCTTCTTTCCTTAGTGCATATGTGTCCTGCATCTAGGCCAGCTTCCCCTCGATCACAGTGCTAACCGTGAATGCTTCCTCAAACCAAGGCTAGATGCATGCCTTAACCCCTCGTTCTTTCTGGTGTGTGGCATCCACCTGTTCGTTCAGAACCTGGGCCTCCCTCATTTTGGCCAAGTGCCGAGTGAGGGCGACCGTTCGCGTGGTCCCCCTGACATTGTCATAACCCCGCTACAACTCCTGTGATTCTGCCTCTGCCTCTGGTCTTAATGGCATCGGCCCTCCTTCTGCCGAATAGTTCATGAATACTGGATAGTGATCCTTATCGTGGCCCTAGCCTTTACATTTTATGCACCACACTTCTTCGCGCTCTTTTGGCCAGGGCACCCTGTCCTACTTCAAACTCTGCATCTCCAAGCATAGGTTTTGTAGCTACGCATAGATTTGTTGGGCCATGATGAGCGTACGTGTCACAACTACGAGTTATTAATGATAGAGCAGACCCTAGTATATAGAATGTAGACAGAAATGCAAGGCCTTGACCCAGCCACAGGGATGGCACGCGAGGGATTTTAACGGCGAGGTTAAGGACGAGGAGGAATGGGGCCAGGAAGGGGCTACAGACAGTTAATTTGTTACAATTACGGAGGACTAGAGCACTACGCTCGTGATTGTACCAACCTGATGAGACTATCTTGTTCATACTGCGCTCAATTCGATCATGAGGGAGTAGATTGTCTTACGCCGATTGCGTAGATGCGTGAGAAGGGGGTACTACAACCTACTCTAACCTAGAATATCCAAATGATGAGGTCTGAACCATGCAAAGAAGACCTAAATGTGAAAATGGTGCCCAGAAGTGGTGCAACTACAGGGGAAGACAAGGGGAAGCAGCTCGAGAAAGATACATGGGTTCAAAAAGCTCCTATAAAGGAACCTGAGTTTGACTTGGAACACGCTAAGGAAATGTTTTCGGAAGCTAAAAAGAGCTTTACGGAGGCCTCTACTTTAGGTAGTAAGGATCAACTAGAGCTAGGAATGGATCCTTCTATGCTTACTACCTTTTTAGAGATATGCATGAAGTTGTTGTGCGACAATAAGGTAGTTAAAGGACTACAAGAGTTGATCACTAGGTGCGCAGGGTTGGGAAAACCACACGTAGTCCAGAAACTAGGAAAGCATGCATTGCGCACTGGGAGGGAAATGCAATTGACGACGTAGATTGGTGAATATGAAATGGATCAGGTAATCCTAGACCTGGGTTCCGATGCGAATATGTTACCAAAGTAGATGTGGGAATGCATGGGCAGGCCCATGTTACAGTGGTCTCCTATTCAATTGCAGATGGAGAACCAAAAAAATATCTTTCGCATGGGAAGGTTGCAAGAGGTAACAGTGGACATCGAAGGCATGAGCATGTAGACAGACTTTGAGGTAATAGAGATTGTTGATGACAACAACCCTTTCCTGACATTGCTCAGAATAGACAGGGCCACAAATATGAATGGAGTCATCAACCTGAAGAAGTGGAAGATGATATTCAAGAAAAATTTTCTATGCGTAATATTTCTGTTGGATCCAGCCGAAGGAGTGCGCTACACTAAACCTGTGCACAATGATGATATCGACAATGAACTAAATTGCATTTACCATATAATGGTGCAAGACCAGGATCAGGTGAACCCAACAATAGATGGGAGAATCTCATGGGAGCGCAATAGTTCTTGTACTTCAGATTCAGATGAAGAAATAGAGTGATGGTTGAACCAGTTGCACGAAGTAACAACGCTAAATTGCAACATGATGGTTAGATCGGTGTGACGCATGACGACTAAAGCAAGGTAACTGCCAACGGACAATGGGGCAACAAACATGGAGGAATCCTTAGACCAATGTGAAAGTACAGTACTAGAATAGCAGCAGTATGGTGCGCTAAAATGGGCGTTGTGCGCGACAACCACACAATGGTGGAGTACACATCAAAAGACTATGGGGAACTGGTGCAAATGTAGAAAGTGGATGCATGTATGGTTTGGAAGTCCCCAATGTCGAACATGAGTCGGGCAACCAGGATGAAGCAGGTTGTGTGCCCACATGTGTCAATGGATGCAGATGTGTGTTGTGTAAACACATCCCAAACTAAGGATCGAAAATCAGAACCCGACGCGACAGCAGGGAAGGCGATGCACTCCACAAACAGTTCATGATAGAGCATTCAAAAAGCTATGTGGAGTCATGAATAGAGTTCACTAGATGAGACGAACCAACTAGGACCTACGCGTCCCAACGGTTCGATGGGCCTATAGGACCTTAAGCAAAAATAGGAGCACGAAAATGACCCCCTTATTGATAAGAAGAGATGAAACCAGGAGGACGGATAGGAATCCCCAGACCATAGCTGTCGTAGTTGGGATAGGATGCAAGGACTTGGGTAAAGGAATTAAGCAGTTACACAAAGCCATTCAGTGAGGGAGCTTGAAACTTCGCGAACTTGATGAAGAGTGGGCATGGCTGAGGAAGAAAAGAGTGACATTGGACAAAGAAATCAGCAAACTGGAAACTAGAGTCACACAAGCGGGCCGCGAGAAACTAAGCATGATGGGACCAAGTCTAGCCGAACCTGCTACTGCATTAGACAGAGTTGCAATAGGAAATTGAAGCCTCACACCGAGGGTGCGACCACCTGACTATCCCTAGGAAGCATAGTCTTAGCACTCCAAGCAGTTGAAAGAAGGCGTAGGACTATAAATGAGTCTATAGGAGAGCTGCACAGAGGGAAGGTTCTGTGCAGGGCCAGTATGTCACAAGGATCGCAGTTTCGCATAAGGGGTTGCGCTACTGCGCGGGTAGGCTGGGAGGTGATGTTGTTGTCACTGTTCATGACAAGAGGTCTAATTTAAGACATAAAGGAGCGGGCAGCGGGCCATTAAGACAGAAATTAAGAGCTAGATTCTAGGTGATCTGCCGCCAAGAAGGTATTAATGACTTAGAAGTGGAGGGAATGGGCGAATTCAAACAAAAATGTTAGTATAAAATCTCGTGGGGCAGCCTTGAGGCAACACTTGGTAATTTGAGATTTCAGCTAGTACTGAGCATTGAGCACCAAGCTTCGTAGCCACCCGAGAGTACGTGACAAAGTGGATCCAGTATAGAAATGATGACGGTTGCAAGGACCATAGTGAGATTCAGGAAGAGCCCCGTATGACCTAGGAGGAGCCTGGAGAGGCAGCAGCTGCACCAGAGGTTCCAAAGACCCCACGCATGTCGCGACCTGAGAAACACAAGTAGACAATGGGGCCAGTCCGGGTATCACCACGGAACCCACGATTCAGTAAATTATCAATGGAAGAGAAGGGCAAAGCTATCACCATTCAAATCGAGGAGGAAGAGGAAGATTTGCAAGCCATGATCGCTCAAATTGAAGCATAGGATGATGAGGCAGAAAATGTTTCGCAAATACCTTCGACAATAATGCTACCCCCATACATCCCCCTGTGGAAAGGGATGACCAAGATACCAAAGGACCTGGAGGCCACAAAGAGTGTGCTCTAGACCCTGCCTCTTCCGGATGAAATAAGATTTGACGATCAGCCACTGGGATAGGTACCAAATATAAAGTTCAAAGACTGGGACCTCGTGGATAGCGAAAAGTTCCCACAATTGACCGAGGAGAAATTACTGTAGCAAAAGTGGTTACGGGGTGTGGAGAAGGCTGGATTACTCCATCTGAGGTGGATGCCCACTACCACCACGCGCCCATCACAATTTTTGTCATCTGACAGCTACTATGTCTACTACATGATGGGTATCTATGGCTAGAGGAGCCAATTCCCATCATGGTTAATTTAATACACCGGATTTCTCAGCGTCCTACCAAAGGAAACAATCATGCAGCTGTAGTAGGTAAGAGTAGTGATTTGGGCCTCGCAGAAGCTATGAAGGCCAAATATAAGCTGGAGAAGTAGAAGTGAGGGTATGTAATAGCAAGTATCAAGGACCAAGGGGTACATGTTGCTACCCAACTATTGGCCGGCAAGCTAATGAGGAAATGCCATGCAGACAAGGTGCTAGCATCTGTAATTGCATTGGGGGAGCAGTGTGTAGAGGGGGTCCAGTTCAACTAGGTGTAGTTTCTTTGCAACGAATTTTTGAAAAATTGTAGGGAGGCCCAGGAGCAGCGTAAGACCTTCCGCTAGGTGTGGTTACTCTTATCCATCATGTTGGTTGCAAGGGAGCTTCCGGAGGACAACCAGTTCCCCACCGTTGAGAAGAACCTACCCGAAGCCGCGAGGTACACCTCACTCTGAGCGACAAAAGACATGACAAGGGTTCATGAGATCAAGGGGTTTTGGGTGTTCATGGAGGCACGCATCGGAACATGGATCAACTGCAGGCCACGTTTGTCCCTGACAATATATAACAGTTTCCAAAGTGTAGCCGAATTCAAGGCATATATGCACAATTTGTATATCTGGGCGTGAAAAGATCCAGCCCGAACATGGGTAAAGATTTTGTTCATTACAATGGACAATGCAATCTTCGAGGTAATGGTAGCATGGTCTCCAAAGTGGCACACTTCGGACTTGGTAGAACTAGAAAAGATTGCATCACAATAGTGGAAGAAGGAAACCAAGCTGAGAATCGCAAAGTTGGCGGAAAGGAAGCACTAGGAACAGGAAGCGGCCACACAGTGGAAGGCAACTAAGGTAGCAACGACAACGTGGATGGTAGAAACCACAACTACGCTCATCGAAGAGAGTGACGAAGGTCAGAAAATTTCCATGGAATAGGACATATAGGGGGAGGTGGAGACGCAGGAACACACATACCTTACAACACAATCGACCCAACTCAAGAGGCCATGCATCCAGGAGCAGCCACACACACGTAAAAAGACAAATACAATGAAGACCTTGGAGGGAGACCCTCTTGGTAGTAGCGAACCAATTCACGATGTCACTAAGGATGCTCTAGAGGAGTTGCTGATGGAGCAGACGACTGCATTGGGGGTGCTTAGAGAGCTGTTGCAGGCATTGCAGGTGCGACCCCCAGGAGTGATGACCGAACCTTGTGGAAGGTGCATCCGTAGCTGAGCAGATGTTGCGCGTCCACACAATGAACACTTTGGTGTTACTAGAAGGTGCCATCCTAGCAGAGGCCAAAGGTGACATGAGGGGTTGGGGGTTGAATTTGGCCACCCTTCCTAGAGAGACCCTATACCAACTGCAGGATGGGGTAACCACTGAACTCCGCACTAGGGAAAGATGCACCCTCTAGACCTTAATGGAGAAAAACGGAAATTTGGAGCAGATCAGTCTATAGTGTGACGACTTGGTTGCATGCAACCAAGGATTGGAACAGGCTGTGGAGGAGGTCTATAGCAACGTACCAGAATTGGTTGTGCCAACGGAACTCCCAGCAGCCGAAAAGATTCATCACATGGCGGCAGGATTCTATAGGGCCTAAGAGGAGGCCGTGAAAGTTCAATTGGAGTTGAACTTGCAGATTGCAGAGTTGAGGCTGAAGGCGCAACCTACTACACCCCTGGAAATCAGAGAGCAGCACCACCGCACAATTCAATCAGGGTTGGAAGTGATAGAGCGCGCTGTACAAGACCGCATAGAATTTTTGGATCAATCCCTTCTTACGCTCACCTCACTGCAAGAATACCCAATGCTACAGCAAGTAGAGACAGAAGCACGAGAGTTGCAGTAGGCTTATGACAATGTCCAGGGGACCACATAAATGGTCGCCATCACTTAGCGCTTGGCCAAATGAGGGAGGCCCACGCTCTGAAGGAATAGGTGGACGCCACATGCTAGAAAGAAGCAGGGCTTAAAGCATGCATCCAGCCTTGGCTTGAGGAAGCGTTCATGGTTACCGCTGTGATCGAGGGGAAGCTGGCCCAGATGTAGGACACATATGCGCTAAGGAAAGAAGGTGCCTCCGACAACAATGCATTAGAAAATCGCGCACAATCGATATAGTAGACAATAGAGGAATGTGTGGCAGATGTCAGTATAGCGCAGATATTTCTGAATGGACTCCGAGCAAAGATCACCGCACCAGCCGAGTGACTCAGGACGAGTCACGATGATTGTGTTGGGGGCCTGTTGGACAGCGGATCCCCCAATAATGGGTTTTTGGGGCTTAAAGATGCGTTTTGAGTCAAGGTAATGTAAGACCCCACAAAATGCGGGTGCAGAGCATGAGAGTCTAGGGTAGTTTGCCCTAAAAAGATTATAATTTAATATAGATTGTGTCGACCTACCCATGGTTTGTGGACCATGGAGATGTATAAATAGAGAGAGGCTCTAAGTGTAGAAGTTAGTTTTTGATGGTTCTGATCTTAAGTGTTATGGCTTTATGAAAGAAAAATTCACTCTGAGTCTGTAAGTCAGAGTCTGGGGTCATGGTAGTAGAAAGAGGCTCTGCAGTTGTGTGTGTAGAGGCCTGGTAGAGTCCGCAGCTATGTGCTTGGACCCCTGCAACTGAGTGTGCAGGGTGGAATTGGATTGTACTAGAACAGAAGGTTAATAAAAGATAAGCTGATTCTGGAATATCGTGCATCTGATATGTGTGTTTATGTTTCTATTATATCTTTGCATGTCTTTATAGTATTATGCTTGCACACACTAGTTATAAATATTGAATGATTGAGTAAGGCTCCTACATTAAGTCAGATCTATAATAATAACACAGTAAGAGTAAAGGATCTAGATCACGCCTCTTTGTGCTCGGTACAAGAGCTGCGCGAAGGTCATACAACTGCGCGGAGCAATTCTAGCACGCAGGATCTGTTTGTGACCTTTCCAAATCTCATCAAGACATTCCTAGGGTGTGGAAACCTATATCCAGTACCCTCCCATATTACCTCGGGTGAGACCTCAGTCTGCGCTCCGCGAACTATTGTTGAAAGGGCCGATAGTGCGAGATTTGTTTGGCTAAAGCACTTCTGAACCTAGGTCATCCCCCTATAAGCCAACACAAGACACAAGAAGAGGAAGAGGATATGTCCTGTGTTCCATATGCAAGTTCAGTCAGTAGCCTGATGTATGCAATGCTCCATACTAGACCAGACATTGCACATGCAATGGTAGTATTGAGCAATTTTATGTTAAAACCAGGAAAGGAGCATTGGATAGTAGTGAAGCGGGTTTTTAGGTATTTGCATGGCACTATGATCATTTGTTGTAGGTAGAGCCTCTGCTGCCAGTAGGAGTTTATAGCCTCGATAGGGTTACCTGTTACCTAGCAATGATCCTGTATCCTACTTGGAGAAATATACGATTTTCAAAACGAAATACATATCCACACTTATTTCTTTTATTTTCTTTTAATTCTTAAAGAAAAATTCCTTGGTTTGTAGCCAAATTATGACAATGCCATTGACTTGATTTATAACTTTGCTGAACAAGCTCGCTCGTGATGAGACCCCTTGTCTTTTGATTGCAAAATTCTTGAGTCATTGCCCTGTTGTAGTATGCAGTTTTGGAAAAGTCAGAAAGCTATAATATCTTATGATCATGATAAGTCGGCTCGTGATGAGACCTCTTATTCTTTAATTTAAAGTGTATCGCTGGATTTTTCCTTGGAGCTTGTAATTCTCTAGGTGGGGAGGAAGTCATTGTTTCCTTAAGAATAGCTTTGGACAACAATTGTAGAGCTTTTTGGAAAGAGATTTTCTGTAAAGAATCTTTGTTTTGTTTCTGATACCTTCCATTTGACTGATATAAAACAAATTCCCACTAAAGGTAGCTTTTTATCAAAATTTGTAAGGTTGAAACTAGTATCATTTTCAGATTTATACTCTTTGACTGTATCTTTCAATAATAATGACCAATTTTCTGAATCAGTTCTATTTATACAAGCGAAAAACAAAAATCTTTTTCATGAATTCCAAATGAAACCATTTACCACTGGTTTTATTATAAAAAATTAAGGGAAGACTAATTTACAAAAATAGAAGAATTGTCTCCTATGGAAAGTATTTTTCGAGGATCTGCCTGTTAACAGGTAAAGTTTCTCTTTTTCCTGTTAAATCCTGTAACATAAAAGTAGATGGACCTATGATTTCTGCAATTTGGAAAGGGCCAAGCCACATTCGTTGGAATTTCGTATGTTTTCCCTTTTCCTCATGAGCCTTATCCCATTTCAAAACTAAATCTCCGATTTGAAAGTATTTTCTGGATATCATGTTTGAATCAAAAGAAGCTTTTACTAATGCTTGGTGGTGAGAATGAGTTATTTTAGCCTGTTATTGTTGCTCTTCTAGCTTAAGGATTTGCAACTGCCTTAGTTGTAAGGAAGAAGTTGGTGTTTCATCAATAAATTGAACTAAGGCCAAAGAGGGAATCGCTAGATGAGTTGGAAGGACTACTTCTTTCCCATAAACTAAATTAAAGGGAGAAGTGCCAATGGAGGCTTTCTACGTTATTCGGTCTGCCCATAGAGCATATATTAAAGATTTGTGTCAATTCTTATGATTTTGATCGATGGTTCGCTTAATGATTCTGATTAAGTTTTTGTTTGTTGATTCAGCTAATCCATTCCCCTGTGGATAATAATTGGTAGAGTATTTAAGTTTAAAACCTCTTTTGAGTGCAAATTCAGTCATAGCATTGCCAGAGAAATACGATGCATTATCAAACATTAAAGCAGAGGGTAAACCAAACCTAGTGATTATGAATTGATCTATGAAATCAATGATATGTTCAACATTAGCTATCTTGAGAGGAACTGCTTCTACCCATTTAGTGAAATAATTTGTAGCTGTAAGGATATACCTATGCTGTTTAGAAGAGTGAGGAACGATCTCACCTATTATATCCAATCCCCATTGATCAAAAGGTTGATCAATATTGACTGGTTACAAAGGCAATGATGGTTTCTTTTGTCTTCCTGCAACAGTTTGACAAACTTGACATTTCCTTACGTAGCTATGTGCGTCTTTGAATAGTGTAGGCCAATAATAGCCTACACGTAGGATTTTATGTGTTGTTGCATCTCCAACATAATGTCCACCTGCTGGTCCATTGTGGAGTTCCTGCAACACTTTTTCAGCTTCAGATTTCTCAATACATCTAAGGAGGACAAAATCATAATTCATCCTAAAAAGTACATCGTTCACGAGCTGACATTACTTAGCCTTCAATATTAAAGCTCTTTTCTTTCTATAATCTAGATTTGAAGGAGCGATCCGTTCTTTAGATAAAATATGATATTAGCATATAATGATTCAATATCATTTAAGCTTACCTCATACATTTTTACTTCTGTAGATGGTGTTTCGGAAATAAGCAATGCTCCAACCAACATTTTGTAAAAGCCTTGAACTTTTACAATATTTGTTGGTTTAATTTCAACATCGTATTCTTGTAAGGAAGTAACCCAATTGGCTCTTTTCTCACCTACGTATTTCTGCACTAAGAGATTTCTTATCGCTGGAAATGATACTATGATTTTTGTATTGGTTTTAAGCAGAAAGGGTCTGAAATGTTTAATCGGTTTGAAAACAGCATAAGCTTGTTTCTCAACGTCTCAAAATTTAATTCAGCCCCTTGTAGATTTGAACTGAAAAAGGAAATTGGGGCTTCCGCCTTGTCTTAATTTGCTTGAGTGAGTATCGCAACATATGATCTATCAGAGGCAAATGTATACAAAATGAAAGGATCGGAAAAATTTGGAGTCGCTAAAGATGGAGTGTTTACAATTGCTTGTTTAATCAGATTGAATGCTTCATATTCGTCTTGGCCCCATTTGAAGATTGAATTCTTTTTAATCATTTCTTGTAAGGGAGATACGATTCTCGAAAAGTCTGGAACAAATCTCTTTACAAAATTAATCTGGGCAAGGAAGGATTGCATAGATTTCTTGTTGTGAGGCAAGGGTATTTCGTAAATGTCCTTGATTCTATCGGGTTCAATATGGATTCCATATTTTGACACTATAAATCCAAGAAGTTTTCCTTCACTTAATCCAAAAAAGGACTTTTTTGGATTGAGTGAAATTCCATACCTTTGGCAACATTGGAAGATCTGTTTTAAACCTTTGAGATGATTACCTCATTTTTTGGAATATATAGTTGTATCATCCAAGTATATTACTACTGATTTGTTTACTAATCCCTTAAATGTGATGTCCATGGCCCTTTGAAATGTGGCACTAGCGTTGATCAGATCGAAAGGCATCTTTTGATATGCATAAGTACCCCATTTGGTTATGAAAGTGGTCTTCAATTGATCATTGGGATGGACCAAAACTTGGTTGTAGCCGGAGAAACCATCTAAGAAGGACATTAATTCTGATCCTGCAACTGCTTGTAATATTTTCTCCATAGGAGGCAAAGGAAAATTATCCTTTTGGCAGGCTTTGTTAAGATTTCGAAATTCAATGCAAATTCTAACATCTCCATTTTTCTTTCTAACGGGAACCATATTGGAAACCCATCTAGAATGTCAAACGAGAAAAATGATTTTGGCTTTCAATAATTTATTGAGTTCAGACTTGATTTGGTTCTCTAAATTAGGATGGATTTTTCTCAGCTTTTGCTGGACAGGTTTTTCATCGTTTATCATTGGGATAGTATGCTGAATGATAAAAGTGTTGTAAGTTTTAAGTTCATCATAGTTCCAGACAAAGAAACTTTTGTATTGTTTTAGGAGATGAATGTATGCTAATCTTTCTTCAGGAGCTAGGCCAAGACCTAGGTTGATATTCTACGGCTTGGTATCAGTTCCTAGATTTACTAATTCATAGTTCAGAGTTGAAATTTCAAGTTTTGAATTGGTAGATATTTTGAATTGATCTTTGAAATCATATAGGTCTTCCAATTTGACTACTGATTTTGGCATAATGTTATTAGCACTATCTTGTTGCAATTGTTTATCATGTTGGTCTTCATCAATTATCTGATTAGTGTAAGATTCCTCTGATGTGAGGAAGCTTACAATATCAGGATCATCATTGAAAATTCTCTAATTGGTAATGTTATCAGGAATCGAGGGTCTAAAGATTAGTTCAATTGAGAATCTGTCTGGGCTATAGTCTTTTGAGGGAATGAGCTTGGAAGCTGCGTTTTCCAAGAGGTCAGCACTAGCATTTTGGAGTTTGGGGATTGATGAAATATTGAATGATATAAAATGTTCAGTTAGATCTTGTACTAAAGATTGATAATGCTTTAAATGACCTGATAGAAAATGTATAGTATTTCGTACCCATCTGATAACAATTTCAGAATCTCCAAATACTTGTCGATACTTGATATCTAATCCAATTGCTTTGTATAATCCTTGAACTAAGGCTTCGTATTTTGTAGTATTATTAGTGAAATCGAACTCGAGTCTACAAGTTAGCATAGTTTTGTTTCCCTCTGGACTGATTAATACGCATCCTGCTCCTACTCCTTTGTTACACTTAGAACCGTCAAAAAATAACTTCCAAAATAAATATTTATTTACAGGACTATCTATAAAATTAACACATTTAGAACTATCTGTTTGAGAAAAATTTTCTACTTGAGATAAAACAAAATGTTCTAAGTAAGGGGAAGTATGAGCATCAAAATTTCCTAAGAAAGAGTCAACATAATAGTTGCCAATTATGTTGTTACTGTATGCTACAGGTTCATTTTCTCCTTCCAATTCTGTTACTATGTATTTTTTATGTCTTTCTCGCTCAAACTTTATTTGATTTGGTTTACCATTGTGAGGGAGCCACATATGCGACCAGTTGGTTGCAAAATATCCATGAAGCTTTTCAGACCAATCTCTGCTAAGAATTAGGCCATAAATTTATGGAATGTTTGCAACTAAAATATTGATAACTTGACATACCTTTGGGTTAGATGACAACCTTATGGTAACCTGATTTAGCTCACCAATTACTTCAACCTGTGACTAGTCTGGTTGAACTATGCATACTGTAGATTTTTGAGGTTGGACGTTCAACTTTGCACATATTGATTTAGGTAAGATATTAGATGAAGCTCCTGAATCTACTAAACAATTATGCAAATTTTTGTTGAAAACTTCATAAGTAAGAAGAAATGGGGGAGTATGAGATCTTGACCTTCCTCCAATTAGAGCGATATCGTTTGGATCAACTTTATTAATCACATTAGTTGGAGGTATTCCCATCTCGTGAGAATCTTGCAAAATTACAGTGGCAAGTAGAGGTGCAACAGGTATTGCGTGCAACTCTTTCAAAAATAGCTTTTGTTGATGTTTTAACTTGCTCAATTCATAGAAAGTAATGTTAGCCCTATTCTTCTTCATGTCTTCTATGATATTATACTCCATTTCATTAGAAACAATCAATGTTTTAGATGGATTTGGTCAATCTGTTTGGACTGGGCTTGTTTGAGTCACTTTGGGTGACGTTTTCTTACCTGCGACTTTATCCTTAGACATTGAGCTTGCACTCTTTGGCTTAGGAGTAGGTTGTGGAGGATCGATTTGATTTCTACTTCTAGTAGTGACTGGTGATGCCTCTTGATCCTCTTCATCTGGGAGGGTGAAATCCCACATACCCTATACTTCTACAACTTCTTCTTCATCAGTTGTTTCTTCGTTAGACACTTCTTCGTCTTCTTCTTTTGATTTAGCATTTGTGATAGCATTGGGAGGCTTTGAATCAGTCGAAGGATTTTTTCTATAAGGCTTGTAAGGCTTTTAGAAGAAGTCTCTGCTACTTGTTTCTTAATTTCAACCATTTCGTTAGACATGGTTTTCAAAACTTTCTGCAATCCTTCTAAATCAAATGGGTGTTTCGATTGTTTTTTCTTTGAATCTTCTTTAAAAGTAACCTTCTTAGATTTTAGTTCATCAATGGCCTTTTTCTTTTCTAAGGCTATGATATGTTTCTCTACCACTATTGCTTCCTTCATATTGTTAGCTAAAGTTGTTTTGCTAGCCCTATCAATGAAGATCGATATGTTTGATGGTAAAGCAGAGATGTACCATTCACTTCTAACTTCTTCGCTAGGCTTGGAAGCAGTAGGAATTTTGTTCAAAAGTTTATTGAAACGTGAGTTAAAATCTTTGATAGGTTCCCTTGATTCAGCACTAAGATTAGACAAGTCTTTGATTAGTGTCGCAATAGACCTGTCATCACCGAACTTAGTCAAGAATTGTTCTTGGAAAATATCCCAACTAGAGATAAGATCCGGATGGTAATGAGAAATACCATGATCTGGCTGCTCCTTGCAAAGTGTGAGGAAAAAACTGGACAACAACGTCTTCATTAGTAAACCCATTGAGATTTATAAATAACATAAAGTTGTTTATATGTTCTTCTGCTAGCATGTCTGTTTCAAGATTAAACTTAGGCAGCCATTTTTCAGGATGGGCCAGTATTTGACTCAAGGGCGCAGGCATTAAGACTGCCCTTGGGTTATTCCATGGAGTTTTGACCATCGTTGAACTACTAACAGAGGAAAGCGCAAACGATGTTCCTTGCGGTTGGGAATATGAGGATATTATTGCTCCAGATGATTGAGAAGTAGATGTCGAAATTCCAGTGGTCTGGTGGACAATAATTTGAAGTGGAGGGGTGGATGGTTGACTTCGCGGTGTGGAGGTTGAGATGGAAGATAATGATGAAAGAGTCTCGCTATCAGACCCTTTAGGTGATTTCCTTGCTCTCTTCCTTGTAGGTAGAGGTAACTCAGTTGGTTCAATGCCAAACTTTTCACTCTTCAATCTGGTAAGAGGATGAGAAGGGTTATATTGCGAAGTCACACTACCTTGAGATTTTTTAGATTTTTGGGGTGATATAGAAAATCGCTGAAGTTTATGGATCAAAGATTCAACTTCACGAGGTTCAATAGTAGATTTCTCAGAAATGTTCTGGTTTATGATAGTGGTTGTTGTTTTATCGATTTCTTGTTCAAGATTTAAAGATTCTAAATGCGATGGAGAATTCGGGATAGATAGTGAGGGAGATTTACTCTCAGAATGGTATTTAGATTTAGATTTACTTTCCATTCATAGTTTGGGGGCCTTCCTTCTAGCGCCAAATATGTTGAAACCCTGAAAATCAGGTCTACAACAAGGGGGATACCCACCCAATCTGGACCTTGGTTAGCAGCTCCTTTTTCGTTTGGTATAGTGGGTCTGATTGGGGATATGGGGCCAATTTCCCAATTTGTGTGTGTGTGTGTGTGTGTTGAGAATTGATATTTCCTTCCTACTAATTTCTAAGTAAAATGCTTTTATTCTAAATCTAATTTATCAACTGCAATTGTATTCTAATGAATAGAAATATCTAATTCTAAAACTAACCCGGGATTTAATCTTTCAATTATGCGATCTAAAATAATTTCTAATGGCAATTGGTAATAAAGATCATTCAGTTTCTATGAGAAAATAATTCAATAAAGGTAAACCATTTCGTATAAAAAGTTAGACGAAACAATTGCGAAAAACATATCGCATAATAAGTCACTCATATATTAAGCATAAATAGAATAGCTATCACCATACAGAAGTGCCAAATGATAACTCAAACATTCAAGCATTCATATATAAATAACTAAACATGAATATCACCTTAACACATAAGCAGAAATCGTTAAGAGATAAAAGTACCATTTATAACAAGTTCTACTCATAAGCTTCAACAATAATGATCTATCTCTTCTTAATTCAACATCTACTAAGAGTACAAAAGTGCAATTTTAGTAGAAGATATTAAACACAGATATCAATAAATCTTATTCCATTCATTCATCAAAACCTCCTCGGAGGGTGCAGAAGTGCATGTTCCGAGGACAAGTTTTTGATAAATTTCAGGACCCTTCTCTAAATGCATGAGAAGGGTTTAAATACTACTGGCTAAATCTAAAAATACTTTATTACAAAAATGTAGGAAGCGGTTTAAATGATCGTCCTCATTTCAGGCAAAAATAAAGCAAAACCAAAACTACAACTGGTGATTAACTAACTATGTATCTGTTCCTTGTAGTCGCAAGCGTTTAGCATTTGCTTGAGGAGAGTTGGTTGGCCGACCTCTGACTTTAGTTTCCTTGCGAAAATGAAATCGGCAAGTGTTGGTGCCATCTTCTTGGCAGAGTTAATGATACATTTGAGAGTCATGCACTGGCTGTGTGGTTTTACCAAGTACGTCCAATAAGAATCCCAATTCAACTTGGTTAACCTTTTGATGGACTCTGCTCTTTCTTGAGCCTTATGCCTCCAGCTTGTCTGTAGATGTTGTACATTTGGTAAATATCCTAGAGTTTATTTACATGCCACCTTAAGAATATCTCTGATAAATACCGTGGGTTTTAGAGATCGGGTTTTGCCTTTAGCCTTTAGCACATTTTTCTACACTTTTCTGGGCTTACAGGCGACTGAGTGTTCTAAGGCTTTCCTTCTCAAGGGGTTTTGCCCAGCTAAGTACTAATCGCGCATCAGAAACTGCCTCCGTTCCTTGATCTGGGCTTCCCTGGTGCTAGTTTTCACCTCTCGTGCGCCTTTTTGTTAGAGGATATAAACTTTAAATTTTATGGAAAGAACGACTCCATGAGTTCTTCGTTGTGGGTTTTAAATTGTCTGTTCGTTATGTCAGCACTATCTAGTACCCATTTGACCATGTCCGTGTATGGAAGAATCTTGGGCCTCACTGCTATTTGGTGCAAGAATGAACATGCTAGTTTTGTAATCGACGCCTTAGACGACCCGCATGAATCTACAGTCGCTATAACCTCCATTACTTTGGGATTTTCTTCCTCAAGTAGGCTGTGCATGCTTTCCCAAGTAGTAACATCGACATCTCTGTTACAAGTGGTGTCTATGTACAAGGGCATCATTTCTTTGTCTTCAGAACTTGGAGCTTTACCCTTCTTTCCCATAATATTCTGACCACTGCTATGTATACCTCATTGCTTTTCGCTCCTGCAATTTACAAATGAGGCAAGAGTAATGATAAGAAAAAGGTGATGGGAAAGTTTTAAATGCTGAAATCATATAAAATATATCACCCTATGTGAAATGCCCCTTCGATCAAATCAAAACCCTATTTCATTAATGATTACCAACAAACACATTAAATTAACATTAATGTGCATAATTGGGCATCGGTTTATGGGAAAAACTTTTTTGAATGATGAGCCCTGAAGATCTGTGATAAGGTGATTTTGCGATTTTCTTCGCAATATCACAGATCGCAATATCGCTAATTCATTGCATGTGGCGATCATCCATTACCATGTGTTTTATGCGAAATGTGATTTGTGAGACGTGCCATCACATATCGGCGGTTTTAGGCATTTCACCTTAAGTGATATTCGGGGCATGCGATGTGATGAGTGTCTTTCGCATTGTGATTTCGCAATCTTAGGATTCTATTCATAGGATGGCATCCATTACCTTTTTGCGATGCGACGCTCTTTATTGATAGAATGGTTTTGTTCGAACTTATCATAAAACTTTAGTCTTTTTTTATTTTTCGGGTATTCTCCTAAGTTTATGATAGTAAGATTTATTTAAAAAAAGGAATACAAGCACTAAATATTTTTTTTTAATTTTTAGATAAAGGGTCCCCACTTATTTATATTAGTAATTGTTGTGGGGGGGGGGGGGGGGACGGGGGGGGGGGGTGTGGGTTGTTGGGTGGCCACAACAGGTTGATGAAATGTACTTAGTGATTCCCACTACATCAACAAAGGTTGTTCCACCTAATGTTACATAAGAAAAAATTGCTCAGTATATAGTTTCTTCCAAGCACTCTAAGATCATAACTTAGAATTATAAGAAAATATTATAGTAGTCACCAATCCAAAGGAAGTAGAATTAGATATGCAGATCATAGTTGTAAAGATTTTATTTCAAAGATGAGGGCTAGGAAAGATAGAATTTTAGGTCTTTTTAAATCTGACTTTTAGTTTTAAACACAATTGCGTGATTTTCTTAAGATGCATGCAAAATATGATGATTTTAGAGACTATGAAGTATAAATTCCTAAGAAACAACAATCCATTTAGGAAATACTAGTAACTACATATAAAGTGATTATGACTAAGGTGTATATCCTAAGCATGTATATTAACACAATGCAATCTAAAATGTTGCAACATACTAGTAATTGGTGCAACTCCAAGAGCATTCCAAGAACAAATATTCAATATTAGAAGATATGTGGGTAAAGATTGTTGAAGCCATCTGACTCTATCACTAGAAAAAAACTCGAGAAAGGAAAAGAAACTCTCTAGTTTATTTTTGAGTTTTAGTAGGAGATGGAAACAACCTTGACAACCCATGACAAGTTGAACTATAATTTAACTAAGTTTATATGTTATCTAAATCAAAATCTTACCTTTGTGTATTCCATTTAGTAGGAATAGGAGATATTGTCTCAAGGATAATACAATCATAGTGTTATAAGATTGTTGATGCATTATTTCATAGTTTTGAAGACCTTGTATGTAGTCTTTATCATTGAACTTAACTTGATTATTGATTCCAGGAATATTTCAAAATTATACACATAAGAGAGATTAAAAAATTGACTTTGTTCATTTTTGTCCAATTCCATAGTATTTCCAGAATTAATAACTCATATAAAGATGACTCACATTTATCTTACATACCTAGTTCTACATTGTGCACCTTATTTTTACCTATACACCGAAATTGTAATTGTACTTAGAGTCAACACCTTCATCTACCCTAAGAGAGAGTATGTTTGGTTTTGAAAATTATTTCCTCATACTTAGAGAATCACACTATAATATTAGAGAAATCACATTAGTTATTAAATATTGTAAATTGCATATAATATTTTTTGTTTTAAATGATAATTAGATAATTGAATAAAAAAACAAACACTAAATTTGTAATGCATAAGAGTGATATTTTATTATTTGTTAATAAAATTGGATTAAATGTATAACTGAATAAAAGAGATATACACTAAGTATGCATGCATAAAAGTGGTATTTTATCATTTGTTAAGAAACTTAGAAGCATTATTTATTTTGAATTTACATTAGAGGCATATTTTGGAGAAGAAAGTTGCGATGACACTACTTCAATAACAATCATCTTTATTTATGATAATAATATTATTTTTATGGCCTAAGTGTCCCATATATTTTAACAAGAAATGAATAATTCTTGAGGCTTTTGTTTTACACACATCAATAAATACTAACCATAGAAAAATCATGATAATCAAATCCAAAAAGGTCACCTACACTGATTTTGTATATGAATATAACAATTTAAGGGAATTGACTTCATACAAACTCAGAGTTGCATTGCTTATATAGTTTTATAGTATTGAGACAAATATTATTAAAGGGTGAAAAGTCTATTTTAGTTTGAAAAAAAAAAATTATTAGCAAAATTCTACTTATGGTACAAATAGAAATTTATTTTTAAGATTATCTTATATGATTGTGAAATTAGGGTTTGAAACTTTTTTAAAGAATTATGGAATAAGATTGAGCAAATACAAAACCATTTCATAATTGATAATCTTAAAATTAAAAGCAATACACCTATAATATTCTCCTCATAGAAGCTAGTATTTCTCTCATTGAGAATTTAGTTATGACTAAGTATTTAATATACTAGTATAAGACCAAAAGGAAAGACAAGATGCTTCACAAGATTACTTCAAAATCTAGTCAAGTCAACTATAGCTTAAGGAGGGTTAGCGTAATGATGCATTGTCTCGGTTAAATCAATGGATAATAGAGGAGAAGGTCATTTTGCAGAACATTGATGTCATTAATATTATTATCGTCTTTAAGTTTAAGGATAAATGGAAAGGTGATAAAGAAAGAGATGATAAGAGAAAATTAAAGTACTACAAAGAGTTCATAAAGCCAAACTGGAAGATCAAATTTATCTTTGTGTTATAGCCATATTAAAGAAGAAAAACAACAATGTTATAATAAGAAACAACTCCCATGAGCCACATGGTAAAAATAGATATTGAGAATATCCTAAAATGCCCCAAGATGAGAGAATTTTTCATCTTATGGTATTAAGAAGATGGAAGATAAAAATATTTATGTCTTAATGTGGCTTACATATATCCATATTATATCTTATTTTCAAACTATTTATAACAATACTAATCTTCCTAACCTCTCAATTCAAAAAACCATAAAAAAAGAAACTAGAAACACTTATTTCCAATCTTTTTAAAGATAAAAATAAAATTCTTAAAAAAAGCAATTGGTTTCTTACAATTTTGCTTAAAATCAAATGAACACATCATGATTTAAATAATAAGTAGCTTAACTAACTTAAACACTACAATAGTATTTTCCTTCGTATTATCATCATCATCAAATATAAATACTATGTGATTTAACTCACTTACAATGCCATAATAATATTTTATTTCCTGTCTCTTAGTCAACAATAATTAATTATTAATAATATACTTAACTAACTTAAGCACTACAATAGTATTTTCCTTTTTATTATCATCATCATCAAATATAAATACTATGTGATTTAACTCACTTGAATACCACAATAATATTTAATTCCCCTCTCTCAGTCAACAATGATTAATGATGGACCGATCTCTGGCTCTAATGATAGTCTTCCTAGTTTAATTCCAATATCCTCTATGTCTCTGGTTTGATCTTTTCCCAATTCCTTGTCATCAGTCATAAAATCTTCTCCTTGTGCAATGATGGGAGGCTAATAATTACTGTCACAAACTAATAACAATTCCCTTGCTGCAATTCAATATCTATTCACTGTCCTCATAGTTGAAACAAGACACATACATGATTGGCACACAAAATTTTAGACGACTCACACATTTGAGTATTACCAAAGCGCATCATATAACCGGTGAACGCACTACACTTCACTTTTCTTGTAAATTATACAAACACGCACAGTCTTCTAACAAAATAACACAGCTCGCACCATGTAATATTACCAAACAACCATACCCACGCTTTGTGATCTTACAAATAAATGTTGTGGAAAATATAATAGCAGCGTATGGGAATTGTTTGGACAGCCACATCAACAGTCCCTGTTAAATTTTGTGTAATTGCCACGGTTTATATGAATTGTTACAACATTCAACATTCAAATGTCCACCGCCTCCAATTGATCCTACAGGCATACAATTATAACATAACGGACAACATACGCATCATTGGTTTTTTTTTCACACTCAAATCTTTGTATTAATCCATAAAATATAATCAACAGTGCGGAAGAAACTCTTCCTTATTACACAGCTAAACCACAACTATCACCCATGGTTCCGCGCTCTCCATCCTCTATCTAAGACACTGATTTTTTCCTCCTTTTTAGAGCTGCGGATACATTCACTTTCTCATTGTTCATGCATAAAAATTTCTAATTCCAGACTTTTACATGAGAGGAAATCTTTCCTCCTTGGCGGCTAAGTTTTTACATTTTTTCCCTTTTTTACTCATAATGTAAATCTTTATTTAGTACAAAAGCGGCTTTTAACTAATAATTTAAGCTTTTTACCATAAGGTAAGTTTTATTCTCCATGCTAATCCTACTTTTAGAGAAAAGATAGCATGTCTTATTTTTTTTCCTATTTTTAACTGAGGAAAAAACATATTTTTAACATAGAAAGTGCAGGCTTTTCTCTGAGTCCCTGCTCCTGCATCAGACTCCCAAGGTTGAAAATGATCATGATATCCTGATCATGCTTTTTTTATCTTGTCCGCCTGGATCCCATACTTTGTTCTGCAAGTCCCTATCTGATGTTACTTGCTGCCCTTCTCTAGGTCTCCATATGTTATGTTGTCTTGCTCCTTTAGCTGCACTTTCATAATCGGTCCATGTTTTCATCTTGCTGCTGCTTCCGCTGCTCCTCTTCCTTGCTGATGTTTTCCGATGAGATGCTTTCAACATGATTCTTCTAATAAGCTCAATTTCTTTGTCCAATAATTCTTCCAGCTGCTGATTTCTTGCTGCCTGCTGAGCTAAGACGGCTTGCTCAGTTTGTACTGTCACCCGCTGACTTCTTGCTTCTATGCTTGTCTATGTTCTGACTACCACCCAATCATCCACACCCTCTTGTCCTCTGGAACAGAAAACTTCTTCTCTCTTCAATTGAGTACCAATACCTACATTCATGAAACACTTGTTAAAATAAAGTTCATAAGGCCTCAGTGCCTTACTTCCCATTGCCAGTTGTTTAGTATACTGATCCCAATCATTCTTGAGATTATCACACATCCTATCCTCCGCATCACCTTCTTCGAGAATGCCTCTGTATTCTGGTTCATAAAAATGAACCTCTTTATTTTCATTCATCTCTGTCTTTATATTCCGAATATTTATCCCCTGTACTTATAGCCTCTTCTCTAGAACATCTAACTCATGCCATAAACTTATCATCTCTTTTGAGAAACTTCCTGTGCAATCTTCAATACTTTCACAAGCCAAGCTTTCTGTTGTTACTATTTCCTCACCTGCATTCATGCACAACTTGTCAGTTTGAAAACTACAAGTTTTAACAGTCTCCCTTGTTGTTTCAGATACCGGTTCTTCCAGCTGATCCTCTTCTTCATTCGCATGAACTTCCTCTTCCAACTCAGCTGCTGTGAGTTCTTCTTGTTTCAACTGTACATCCACTGTCTGCTCCAAGTATTCCTTTCCTCCAAATAATAGAGTTTTTGAATCAGTCTTCTGTCCTGTTACATCCTCCTGCAAAGGCAACAATGTATGATTGACACCATCCTTTCCAAATTTGTAGGTGTTCCTCTTTCCATCATGCATGGCTGCCCTGTCATATTGCCAAGGTCTTCCAAGCAATATGTGACACACATCCATAGCCATCACATCACAAACAATTTTATCTTTGTACTTGCCCACTTGGAATTCTACTTCACATTGTTCACTTACCAGCAGTTGATGTCCCTTTTGCAACCATGACACTTTATACGGTGTTGGGTGCCTCCTTGTTTTCAACTTCAATTTCTCTACTACTTCTGTAGAAACCAAGTTATCAGTGCTGCCACTATCAATGATCATCTGGCAACATTTCCCTTGAACTTTGCATACTGACCTGAATAAAGTTTTCCTTTGTGGCGGTTCAGTCACCTCCTTTGTTGGCTTGATCAAAACTTTGTTAAGTACCAAAGACTCTCCACTTTCTGGTGTATCCACTTCTTCTGTTATTTTTGCCACTGGTACCTCTTCTTCAGCTGGAGAAACAATTGCATTTCTCTGCCTTACTTCTGCATTCTCTGGACACTCAAAAGCTTTGTGTCCCGGTTTGTTACACCTGTAACATCTTATTTCTCTGCCTCCTCCTCTGCCTCCTCTTCCTCTGGAAAAACTCCCTCTGCCTCTTGCATCACCTCCTGTGGATGCATGCTGGGTTGAGATACTGCTAGCTCCTTCTGCAGGTGTTGTAGATCTTCCACTACCACCTTGACTTTCTTTTCCTCTGAAAGTCCCTCTCCCTCTGGCAGACTGCTTCCTCATGAGTTTTTCTTCAGCCTTCAATGCTATCTGATAGGCTTCCTCTACTGTTTTAGGAGACAGCAGACTTATCTCATCCTGAATGTCCATCCTGAGGCCATTCATATATCTAGCCACCCTCTCATCTGTATTATGGGCTTCTCCAGCTCTTATGCTCACCTTATAAAACTCTTTTGTATATTCTTTCACTGTTAAAGCTCTCTGTCTAAGATTTTGCATTTGTCTAAATAACATTTGCTGATAATTACTGGGCAAAAACTTACGTTTTAGCTTTGCTACCATTCTGCTCCAATTCTTGATTGGCTGCTTACCCAGTCTCCTCCTTTCCACCTGCACACCATCCCACCAAAGCGCTGCATGGCCTACTAATTTGGTGACAGAAAACTTTACTTTCTTCTCATCTTCTAATTCTTCATAATCGAAGAATTTCTCCATGCTATTAATCCAGTCGATCAATTCTTCTGGATTTAGTCCTCCTTGCTATACTGGTACTAACTGGTTCCATGGCCTGGCTGTGGATTTCATCACTGAATGAAAGATCTTCATCTCAGGAGAAATCTCTACCGCTTCCTCCTCAGTAGCTTCAGCTTCGGTTTCACTCACGTCTCCATCATCTATATTCCTGCCGGAGGTTAGTGCATCCAACCTAGCTCGCAGCTCCTCTATATCTTCCCTCAATTCGACATTCTCAGCATGTCGTCCTCTTCCACCACATCCACGTCCTCGTCCTCTTCCAACCCTAAAATCCATCCTTCTATTGCTCCTGAGATTTAACTCAACGCCAGTTGCTGGCTCTGATACCACTAATGATGGATCGGTCTCTGGATCTAATGACAGTCTTCCTAGTTTAATTGCAATATCTTCTATGTCTCCAGTTTGATCTTTTCCCAATTCCCTGTCATCAGTCATAAAATCTTCTCCTTGTGCAATGATGGGAGGCTAATAATTACTGTCACAAACTAATAACAATTCCCTTGCTGCAATTCAATATCTTTTCACTGTCCTCATAGTTGAAACAAGACACATACATGATTGGCACACAAAATTTTAGACGGCTCACACGTTTGAGTATTACCAAAGCGCATCATATAACCGGTGAACGCACTGCACTTCACCGTTCTTGTAAATTATGCAAACACGCATAGTCTTCTAACAAAATAACACAGCTCGCACCATGTAATATTACCAAACAACCATACCCACGCTTTTTGATCTTACAAATAAATGCTGTGGAAAATATAATAGCAGCGTATGGGAATTGTTTGGACAGCCACAGCCAAGGTCCCTGTTAAATTTTGTGTAATTGCCACGGTTTATATGAATTGTTATAGCATTCAACATTCAAACTTCCACCGCCTCCAATTGATCCTACAGGCATACAATTATAACATAACGGACAACATACGCATCATTGGTTTTTTTTTCACACTCAAATCTTTGTATTAATCCATAAAATATAATCAACAGTCCGGAAGAAACTCTTCCTTATTACACAGCTAAACCACAACTATCACCCATGGTTCAGCGCTCTCCATCCTCTATCTAAGACACTGGTTTTTTCCTCCCTTTTAGAGCTGCGGATACATTCACTTTCTCATTGTTCATGCATAAAAATTTCTAATTCCAGACTATTACATGAGAGGAAATCTTTCCTCCTTGGCGGCTAAGTTTTTACATTTTTTCCCTTTTTTACTCATAATGTAAATCTTTGTTTAGTACAAAAGCGACTTTTAACTAATAATTTAAGCTTCTTACCATAAGGTAAGTTTTATTCTCCATGTTAATCCTACTTTTAGAGAAAAGATAGCATTTCTTTTTTTTTTTTCCTATTTTTAACTGAGGAAAAAACATATTTTTAACATAGAAAGTGCAGGCTTTTCTCTGAGTCCCCTGCTCCTGCATCAATTAATAATTAATATTATTTATCTGAAAAAAATTTCACCCTAAATATATCACCACCATCATTATTAAAAGAAAATAATAAATAAATAAATCACCTAAATATTATAACAATTTATTTCCCCTCTCTATCAAATATTGTCAATGATACTTACCCTAATAAAACATATAATACTAATAATAATAACAATAATAATCATTCTTATTCATTAAATATATAATAAATATTTAAATATAATAATTTTAATAATATTCTTTTTTTCTTTTTCAACTATTATCAAAAATATTTACTCTAATTTATTATTTAGAATGACAAAATATATTTCGTCATTATCCTCAACGATAACATGAAGACAACAAATATAAATAATGTAAGTGTACACTAATATTTTATTTTCTTCCTTTCTTTGTGAAGACTATTGATTAATGTTGCAATCCGAGGAGAACCTAATCAAGAGGGATCCACCCAAATAAAACATTTGCGTATATATAAGGAACCTTACGTTTGAATAAAATAAGAATAAGTGTCCTCACCCATATGGTGTCATCGTGTTTTAAAATATTTAATGAAATGGTAAATAATATTTACGCCGTAAGGCGTTCCCTCTGAGAAAGACATCCCTAAAATGTGACGTGTGTGATACTCAGCCATTGATTTTGTGTGTTAGACGATTGGGGTGTTTTCTGCCGTTGGTTTAATTTCTTTTTCATAGAAAAATGTTATTTTTTCCACCAGCTGGAAGACAGAGAGGGAGGATCTAGCAATGGGCCATGAAAGGCCAGCCCTCCTGGCGATGAGACTCTTCACAATGACTGAACCTAAACGTGTCTTAGCAATGACTAAACGTGTCTTTCTTCTTGGTTTGGTGTCTTTCTCCCTGTCTGACGGATTTGTGCTGTTATATCACTATTTATACCCTCTCCTTCACACATGGTATTTCCTCGCTGCCTTAATTTCATTTCCTAATTCGCTGCTCAAAGCCTTGTGAAGTGATTGCTGCCTTTTCCCAGAAGTCTGCTGAAGTCTTCCTACCAGTAATCTGTTGGGGTTTGTACTGGTATGTGAATTTTTTTTGGAATTTCTATATAGCATGCTTCACTAGATTCCCCTTTGATGTAATTAATTGTAACTTACAGACAACGTATCTTAATTCCACTGTTCTTTTGGGCTTTATTATTTATTACTTATGATGGGAGTAATGCCCAATGTCAGTGAATTGTAAATGGTTCATTATGTTTTGATGTGGATGAAGAAGGATTTTCATTTCCCCTATTTTGTTTTAGGAATATAATCAGCTTTAGAAAGAACCAGTAGTGTTATTGAATTTAGATATATTTATGTTAAAAGATTTTGGCCTTGGGTGGATGTAGTGTGTTTAAGTATCCCAATATCAAAATCTTGACAAATTAATAGCTTATGGTGGGTATATTAGTTTGGAGAATTTTATGTGAACAAAACTGGTTTTCTCATTCTTTTGTAATAGCTCATACATTCTAGCAACCATGTAACAAAGCTTTGTTTTGAGTTCACAAATGCAATTGCAGCATAATTCACTCCAAGACAATTTTTGGCACTTGCCCAGTTGCTGGACTTCCTTGCCTTGCCATTTAGGGCGACTACCATAACAGCAGTACAACACAAACCATTTCACATTCAGGAGCATAAGAATGAATATGGATAAAGGGATCTCCTGGATAATGATTATAGCATTCCATAACCTGCGAGTTACAAGACCAAGAACCCAAATTGCACTGCTACTGTTCATTCGTTAGTGGTTTTTGTGCCTAGAATTAATTGATTTATACATATTTGCGGCTAGCCTATCCGAAACCCTAAAATTGCACCTGAGCTTTGGAGTCATCAGGACTACACAACAAATGTCTAATAACCTAATAAGGAATTAAAAAGCAGAAATTAGATCGCAGAAATTCATCATAGCAATTAAAGTATGAGATGAGCTGCAACAGCAAATCCATTGGCAATGCAACATTCATATTTCTTGTCCAAGGCAGATTAATCAGCCTCTCAAACTTGACAATATGTAGTATCTTTGTGTTTGACTTCTCATGCTACCGGTCCATCATCATGTCCTGGAAAAGGAGCTAACTCATTCAGGTCAATGAAACGCGTTTCTTGACATCAGCAGGTTGTTCCCTTGTAAGTTTAAGTAAGCAGATTTAAGTTTAACTATTAATATATACATATTTTTATTCAATGCATGGATTAATAAGTATTCATTTTATCATTATGATTATTTTTTTTCATCCATTTATATATAATTATTTTACGTTTTACGTTATCATTGTTGTTTAAATCCACAATTCTGATTATAGATGCTCCCATTCTAATTAGATTTATATATCCTTTAGAGGTGACATTGAGATGTTAGCTATAAGGTAGAACATGGCCAAAGGCATTTCAAGCCATTTCATCAAAGGTATAAAATTAATTAGAGTTAAAATAATAGGACTCTGCGAGGCTGAGAGAAAATGCACCAAAAACTTTATGTAATTAACAATGCTACTCTCGGCAAAATGACTGGAGCTTATAGCAAAGAGCTTCTAGCAATGAGACTCCCGGCTTTGTCCATCCGTTGTACCCACCCCTCCCTGTAGATGTGTGGGCAATCAAGCAAGAACTCTCCGGGCAAGCATCACCCGACCACCTCCCTGACTGGCATTCCCTCTCTGACTAACGTGACTGGCTCAAAAACTTTATGTGATTAACAGTTTTTTTCTTATATACTAGACTTTGGGGAAACTGTCACAGAAAGAAAAAAGAATAAACTAATAAGTCATTCCTAGGATTAACATGTGTCGCTCATACAAGGGTCTTATAACCATAATGTAGTTGAAATTCATAGAAACTCTAAGTAGAAAACCCAAAAAAAGCACCGATTCTCTATAAAGAGCAGCTAAGTAGCAGCTACGTAGAACAATATTTTCCGACATGTAGCGATGACCTATGTTTAGTATGAAGGCAATAGTGGAGGAAGTAACAATAAAGTTTCAGGGAATGCACCTGCCATGAGAAAAAAGAATGGCCATTCCAACTAGTCCTTTAATAATATAGAGAACCTGTAGCAGTTAATGCTAGCATTAGATAGAAGAGAATCCATTTGAGAATCTTGTTTATGAATTATATGAGATGGTTGGAGAGTGGAAAAATTATCAATGCTATTACCAACTCGGTTACAATTGCTTAGCATGTACGATTAATGTGTTCCACTTGCCTTTCACTTCTTATATAAACTCTAATAAGGGGTCCATCCCAAAAACAAAGAAGTGCATATATCAATTTTGTGTCTAACTGGGCAATGACGATTAGTATAATTACTATCCAAAGCATGTTAGAATTAAATTTCAGAACTTAAAAAACATTAAAATATGTTATTTGAGCACAAAAATCAATTGAAGCTTTTATACATTTTCAGCTTGGTTATATAGGATCAGTACGGAATTTATATGGTGGTAGTTTGTCACTACTTGTGGCGATACAATTTGAAACAGGGTTTCTTTTATGCTTGTCTTGAAAATATCTTGCCATTTGGTGTTATAAGGTGATTGCTTTAAAAGCCTCGTTGATTGATTATGGGTATGATCAACACCCATTCTTTGTTATGATTGCTTGACACTAAGCTTGTGGAGTTGTTCTTGGTTTCAGTAGAATGATTTGTGGTTGCATTTATTCCATGATAGCAAGTGTTTTGAATTTAATAGAAGACGTAAATTAAGACACGTTGGTTTAAATTTTAAAGATATGGAAAAATTCTCAACATATACTAGGCTTACCTTGGTCTTATCCGATTGATAAGTTGAGACTACCAAGATAACTTAGAAGTATTGCGAATGATACCTTATATCAAAGTAGGCCATTGATGAGATTCACCACAATACTTGAGATACAAGCTCACCACACCTGTACTTAAAGTCAACTTACTTTTTAAGAAAAAAAACAACCTTGACTAAGAAATTAGGCGATCAATCAATCCATTTAATAGTGCACAAAGAACCACCATTGCAAAGGACTACTTTTGAATCTCTGTTTTAATCTTAGAAGAATGTTTGGTAAGGAAGTCTTCTTGACTAACCTTTACAATTGCCAACACCATTGTTAAGCAGCTGTAAAAAATATGTGTGACTGCAATAACGAAGATAAATCAATGAAGCTGCTCAAGACCTTCCAATGAAACAAAAGGATCTTCACCCTGCAATGGAAAGAAAAAAGAAACAAAATTATCAGAATGACACAAAAAGTAAAATGCAACAAACAAATTTTCAAATAGTAGATGTTGCTCAAGACCTGGGAAGAACATAAGTCCTATTTTGATCTATCTAGTAGGTATGATTACCTCATTGCAGTTGTAAAGGAAATTACATCACGCAAAGGAGGTCGAGAACTTAGTATGTTTGCAATGAACTGGATTTACAAGCTTTTCCTTCTCAACTTATGGGATAATTTTCAATATTATCTTCCAAAGTTGTAGATATTGTCCTTGGGAAATGATGGAATGAGGCTGCCTTTCTCATTACCAGCGTTTCAGGCAAATGGACGCATTCCACAGGAAGATAAATTCAGATCAGAGGAAGCATAACTGTACTGATTAGTTTGCATCTCCTCTCAGAAATCTTGTTAAGTATCAATTGGACAAATTCTTATCCTTTTCATTCGTTCCATAAAATACCCGATGAGACCCAACTTTAAGGCATTAGCAATTACGCATTGTAATTAAACTGTCAAATTCCAAACTTTTTTACTGATATATCAATTTGCAAAGATGACCGTTATAAGTTTCTATGATTTCCAGTTTTTTCCCTATACTGTTTACATGTTCTCTTCGACTCAGACAGAATCTATGCATCTCCACTCCGAACATGCTTGTAAAAGAGAATAGTAATTCTGACCAGGAGATATAATGAACATCATGACACCCAGAATTGAACTCAAATCTCCATCCTAGAGTAAGGAGATGCATTTTCTCTTTTATGCGAGTTTGATTCTTTACAGTCTTGTCCAGTTGCTGGACTTCCTTCCCTTGCCCAGTTGCTGGACTTCCTTGCCTTGCCATTTAGGGCGACTACCATAACAGCAGTACAACACAAACCATTTCACATTCAGGAGCATAAGAATGAATATGGATAAAGGGATCTCCTGGATAATGATTATAGCATTCCATAACCTGCGAGTTATAAGACCAAGAACCCAAATTGCACTGCTGCTGTTCATTCGTTAGTGGTTTTTGTGCCTAGAATTAATTGATTTATACATATTTGCGGCTAGCCTATCCGAAACCCTAAAATTGCACCTGAGCTTTGGAGTTATCAGGACTACACAACAAATTTCTAATAACCTAATAAGGAATTAAAAAGCAGAAATTAGATCGCAGAAATTTAGTATAGCATTTAAAGTATGAGATGAGATGCAACAGCAAATCCATTGGCAATGCAACATTCATATTTCTTGTCCAAGGCAGATTAATCAGCCTCTCAAACTTGACAATATGTAGTATCTTTGTGTTTGACTTCTCATGCTACCGGTCCATCATCATGTCCTGGAAAAGGAGCTAACTCATTCAGGTCAATGAAACGCCGTTTCTTGACATCAGCAGGTTGTTCCCTTGTAAGTTTAAGTAAGAAACTTTAAGTTTAACTATTAATATATACATATTTTGATTCAATGCATGGATTAATAAGTATTCATTTTATCATTATGATTATTTTTTTTCATCCATTTATATATAATTATTTTACGTTATCATTGTTGTTTAAATCCACAATTCTGATTATAGATGCTCCCATTCTAATTAGATTTATATATCCTTTAGAGGTGACATTGAGATGTTAGCTATAAGCATGATACAAAAATTGCATTGCATATAATTATTATTCGTCTAAATATTTGTCCAATCTCTCTACTACATAATATTCATCTAAATATTTATCCATTTATGAACTCGCCCTATTTGTAGGGTTCTTTATGCCTATTTATTTGTATATATATATTCTGTTCCTATTTGTATATATATATTCTGTTCCTATTTGCATCTTATCACTTCTTCTCTTTTTTGCTTATCACTTCTTTTTTATTAGCTTGCAGATCCATCACTGTGCCTGTGCTTATTTCAAACGTTTTCTCCAAGACAATTCACATAAAAGAATACTAATCAATACTTTATTAAAATGAAATTAACACGTTCTTAATCAAGGATTTGTTAGGATCAAGCAAAATAACTATTTTGTGATATCACAATACTGTATAACTTTGCCAATGATTGTTATAAACGAAGATTAAGTTTGTGAGGTTTGTGGAAGCTGACAGTTTGTATCGAATGGCATTTCCTACTGATACGTAAGCAACTGATATTGTCATTTCCTAATTCGGCTCTGATGCATTTTGCGCTATGCACACAAAGAAATGGACGTACATAAAAACTGTCCACTGCAGTAATATGTTTTATCTATTTTATGAAGAGATTAAATATAGACCGTAGATTCCACCAGCAATCTTGCTGCAAGGGTTTGAAAAAACATTAAAATATGTTATTTGAGCACAAAAATCAATTGAAGCTTTTATACATTTTCAGCTTGGTTATATAGGATCAGTACGGAATTTATATGGTGGTAGTTTGTCACTACTTGTGGCGATACAATTTGAAACAGGGTTTCTTTTATGCTTGTCTTGAAAATATCTTGCCATTTGGTGTTATAAGGTGGTTGCTTTAAAAGCCTTGTTGATTGATTATGGGTATGATCAACACCCATTCTTTGTTATGATTGCTTGACACTAAGCTTGTGGAGTTGTTCTTGGTTTCAGTAGAATGATTTGTGGTTGCATTTATTCCATGATAGCAAGTGTTTTGAATTTAATAGAAGACGTAAATTAAGACATGCCGGTTTAAATTTTAAAGATATGGAAAAATTCTCAACATATACTAGGCTTACCTTGGTCTTATCCGATTGCTAAGTTGAGACTACCAAGATAACTTAGAAGTATTGCGAATGATACCTTATATCAAAGTAGGCCATTGATGAGATTCACCACAATACTTGAGATACAAGCTATGAAGGGTTATCACCACACCTGTACTTAAAGTCAACTTACTTTTTAAGAAAAAAAACAACCTTGACTAAGAAATTAG
>APFE031144033.1:87496-118542 GCA_000404065.3 Pinus taeda
ATACTTCAAGTAACACATGCACGTGGTGGGCAGTATAAATACAGTGGCCACACAATTTGTTTTCCTCAAGACATTACAAAAATCGCAAACATGTTGCCACGACGTGTTGAACACTTGGACATCCTCATTGTCACGCGTCATAGTAATGACCATAAGGCTTATGATTTCATTGTCAGTAGGCATCGTGTTCTCGCTGCGTTAGAATACAAACTGGAAAATGACCCATACTATAAGAATGTTCATATTGATACCAATGCACTTGCATCCTTACCAGCAATCCCCACTGACGTCTCCTCCTCCCTTCACCATTCCAATACTGCAGAAACCGCTGTCCCCCTTCCACTTGAACCCCCCCATGAGCTCACCGAAGATTTCACAAACCCATCCGTAGACCAAACATCATCATTCGTCCCCATCATACCTAATACAAATACAGAAATCCAAGAAATCCGCCATTATTTGCATGCTTACAACCACCAATCTGATACTGCAATTGAGTGGCCAACAATTGGTTTATCGCCAGTCAACGAATACAACACAGAAGGTCTACTCTCTATGGCTTTCCCTGCCCTTTTCCCAACAGGAGCTGCAATGCCGAATCAGCCAAGAATGAAAGCAGTGCAATTACATGAATATGCACTCCATCTCATACGTTACTACGATAACAGATTTGGAAAGCACCCACACTTTCGTTATTACATATATAATCTCATGATGCGGCATCGCAGTCAAGCAACAACATCGTTTTTTGTGAAAACGAACATCACAGATAACTTTCCAGTATCTATTCAGGATCTAAGCCTCCGCTTACAGCAGTTTCCAGATGAGCAATTGGCAGAGCAAGTCATGCACTTTGGTAGATTTAGAATTTGTAATGTTAGAATAGGAGAACAAGAACATCAAGAAGATAGTTTTTTTGAGAATTTATAACATTATTGCAAAATTAGAAGTAAAATATTATAGTTTGAAATAGTTAGCGGAATAATTTATATTATGGTTTGAAATAGTCATCAGAATAATTTATAAAAAAATGTAGATGATACCTAATAACAAGTTAGAGTTGATTTTAAATGGAAAATTATATTGAAAGATATATAATTATTATATTGTTGATAAATGACTATGGTAATCCAATTATGTGTTATTCGTAAAATTTAGAATTTGTAATGTTAGAATAGGAGAACAAGAGCGTCAAGAAGATAGTTTTTTTGAGAATTTGTAACATTATTGCAAAATTAGAAGTAAAATAAAAACGGTGTGGAAAACATTGGTTTCAAACATTAAATTAGGTATACAATTAAGAATAATCTCAAATTATTAAATGTGCACCATCTATAAATTTTTATTTTCTAAAGAACGAAAATTATAAATAAAAAAAATCTAAAAAAAAACTATTCCAAATAGGTGATACCTATCAGAGAAAAGATTTAGAAAAAAAATTATCATAACTTATGGAACACTATTGAAAGATTGTAAAAGAAAGAACTGAAGTTACATCTCACTTTATGTTTATTGATTCTTTGTTGTTTGGGACTTCACTTCTTTCCTTTTTATTTTCTTGTTCATGTGTGACCCCTTCCAACGCTAGATGAGTCTCCTCCAAAGGGGACTAGCTAAAATCCCCCTTGCTATGATGACTCTCATCTAAAGGGACACAACTTTATGTAAACTGTCTTTTATGCATTTGAAATTTTTATAGTGTGGGGACATCTATGTGTATGAAATTTTAATTTTAACAAACCATGTATTCCCTTTGTTTTTAAGTTAGAAATAAAGCACTTCACCATCAAAGGTTTAGTAATTTTGAAAATCAATGAGGTTAGATGAACAACAATAGTGAGGGAGTCAATAATAATGATAAGATTATTAAAAGTTAGGTAAAAATATTAATTTGAGAATGCTAGTTCACATATTTTCATGTAAGAATCCTAATTTGAATACACAAAAAAAGACAACAACAACTATCAACAAAATTCTAGTTATGGGAAAATTAGAATTTTCTCTTTAAGATTATCTTATGTGATTGTGAATTTAAGGCTTAAAATATCTTTAGGGAATTATGGAAGAAGATTGAGCAAATATAAAACAATTTCATAATTGATAATCTTAAAATTAAAAGCAATACACCTATAATATTCTCCTCATAGAAGCTAGTCTTTCCCTCATTAAGAATTTAATTATGACTAAGTATTTAATATACTAGTATAAGACCACAACTAAAGACTATCAACAAAATTCTAGTTATGGGAAAAATAGAAATGTTTCTTTAATATTATCTTATATGATTGTGAAATTAGGGCTTAAAACATCTTTAGAGAATTATGGAAGAAGATTGAGCAAATACAAAACAATTTCATAATTGATAATCTCAAAATTAAAAGCAATACACCTATACTATTCTCCTCATAGAAGCTAGTCTTTCCCTCATTGAGAACTTAGTTATGACTAAGTATTTAATATACTAGTATAAGACCACAATGAAAGACAAGATGCTTCCCGATATTACTTCAAAATCTAATCAAAGTGAACTATAGCTTAAGGAGGGTTGGCATAATGATGCCATGTCTTGGTTAAACGAATGGATAATATAGGAGGAGGTCATTTTGCAAAATATTGATGTCATTAATATTATTATCATGTTTAAGTTAAAGGATAAATGACAGGGTGATAAAGAAAGAAATGATAAGAGAAAAATAAAGTACTACAAAAGGTCATTAAACCCAAACTAGAAGATCAAAATTATCTTTGTGTTATAGCCACATTAAACAAGAAAAACAACAATGCTATAATAAGAAACAACTCCCATGAGCCACATGGTAAAAAGAGAGATTGGGAATAGCCTAAAATGCCCCAAGAAAGAATTTGCCATCTTTATGGTATTAAGAAAATGGAAGATAAAAAGAATTTTGCCTTAAAGTGACTTACATATATCCATATTAAATCTCATTTTCAAATTATTTATAACAATATTAATCTTTCTAACCTCTCAATTAAAAAAAACCATAAAAAAATAGAAATGCTTCTTTCGAATCTTTTTTAAAGATAAAAATAATATTCTCTAAAAAGCCAGTTGATTTCTTACATTTTTCCTTAAAATCAAATGAACACATCATGATTTAAATAATAAGTATCTTAACTAACTTAAACACTACAATAGTATTTTCCTTCCTATTATCATCATCAGCAAGTATAAATAGTATAAATACTAGGTAATTTAACTAACTTAAACACTACAATGATATTTTCCTTTTTATTATCATCATCATCAAATATAAATACAATGTGATTTAACTCACTTGAACATCACCATAATAGTTTATTTCTCCTCTTTTGATCAACAATGATTAATTATTAATAATGTTTATGTAGAGAAAAAAAAATTAAATATAATATATTACCACCCTCCTAAATAAATAAATAAATAAAATCACATTATTTCCCCTCTTTATTAAATATTATCAATAATACCCAATAAAACATATACTTATCAATAATACTTAACTCAATAAAACATATAATACTAACAATTATAATAATACTTCATTAAATATATATAATAAATATTTAAAATTATTTAAACATAATAATATTAATAATTTTATCTCTTTTCTTTTTTAAATATTATTAATAATATTTACTTTAATAAATTATTTACACCTAACAAATATATTTCGTAATTATCCTCAACGATAATTACCCGAAAATAACCAATATAAATAATAAATAATAAATGATATAACTCTACAATAATATTTTCTTCCTTTTCCTTTGTGAAGAATATTGAACCCAAATAAAATATTTCCGTATATATATATAGATATAAGGAACCTTACCTTTTAATAAAATAAGAATGTGTCCCAACCGATATGGTGTCATCGTGTTTTAAAATATTTAATAAAATGGTAAAAACAATATTTGATCTCTAACCACACTCGCATTATATGTTGCACAAAGGAACGGAGTTTGTTTTGCCCGTGTTATTCACTGCGCAACGAACTCGCGTTATATAATATATCTTGCAAATTGCATCGAGATTTACTACACTTTGAAATAGTCATCAGAATAATTTATAAATTGTGGATGGTACTTATGAAAATATATATTATTATTATTATATATTTATATGTGGTTGATAAATGATGATAGTAATTAAAATATTTATGTGTTATTGGTAATATTTATAATTTGGGTGAGAAAAAACCTTGGAGCAGAGGATCGATGGCGGTCGCTAGGGTTTGAGCACTTGTGACAAGCGCAGGCTCTGTCCCTCTGCAATTGCAGTAACGGCAGGCCTGAACCTATTGCTGTAGTCAGTGGCCAAGGACGGCACTAGATCTTCGTCCCTAAAACAATGGGTACGCTCCGTATGGAACACCAGTCGGGGGGAGGCGGAGAACCTCCCCCGCAAGACGACAATGAAATGCCTGAGAACTAGGCAGAAAAGGAAAACACAAACCAGAACGGTGACAAAGTGCGAGAGGTTCATTCAGCGACCTGCAAACCAGTTGTAGCGATTCGACCACAAGTTGAGCTGCCAGGACACCGTATTGAAGCAAGAATACAGTTCATGTCAAACCATGCTCTCATAGGGAAGTTCATTGGGATGTGGCCGACTGAACGAGCACTGCGAAGCTGGATAAACGCGAAAGGGCACATTACCTTGCAGCTAGGACCGAAAGGCTTTTTCACAGCTATTTTCAACTACTTGGAGGATCGAAACAGGGTCCTGGATGGCGGCCCTTACTTCTTCAATGCAGCTAGATTATTTCTCAAAGGTTGGGTATACGATAGATCTCAGCTGGGCTCCGATTTGGATCCGCCTGTATTCTCTTCCCAACGAATTTTGGGAGGAAGACTCTCTGAGAGCGATAGGAAACACTCTGGGTGAGTTTGTCAAGTCAGCTGAAGAAACGAAGACAGGTAAATACACATCTTATGCCAGAATTTGTGTTTATATGGATCTCAACCAAGCTCTTCCAGATGCGGTAAACCTCGCTCACTTTAATAAGACCTGGTTACAAATGATTAACTATGAACATGTGCCCTTTCGCTGTCGAAGATGTCATGCCCTGGGGCACTTATTCAGGGATTGCTCTCTAAATCAGAAACCCTCCCCTGTTTCGGATTAGGAAGTCTCAGATGGATCTGGATTCATCAAGCTAGCAAGTCGCCGAAGGGCAAATAAGAAGCCAGCCCCGAAACCAAAAGTAGTGCAATCTAGTCAACCAAAGCCATCCTCCAGCAACAAATTTGATGCCCTAGCAGATCAATCAGAAACTCAAATGAACTTGTCAGAAACAACACCTAAGAACAATGAAAATAGCAAAAAAGAAGGATCTACCAGGGTTCAATCAGATACTAAGGGTAAGGAAGCTACGACATCAACAGAACAAAAGGATGTGGCATGGAATACTCAAGATAAACCAATGGAGAATCCACTATCAAGTATTGGTACAGAAGAAGAACCAATGGAAGATCAAGACTACTCTCACTTTATGGATGAAGAAACAGACACAATAGATATAGGGGATCTGGATCTCTCGGGCCTGGAGAAGGCATGCACCACCAACAATTTTGACAATATTCTAGCAGCACAACTAAAAAACTTGGAAGAGGTTTTATCAAGAGCTCAAAGGCAAAAATCTTTAGGTGTCCAAACAGGCAGCTCTTGGGATCGACGACTCATTGCCAAGGACATCAAAAAGTGAGGTAGGAAAACTGTCCTCCAAAGAACAATTAAGGTAGGGAAAATCTTAGTGGATTCTAGCAGATATGCCAAGTTAACTAAGTACTTTAGTCCTAATATCAATCTTTCCCAATGAAGTTAATTTCTTGGAATATTAGAGGGCTTAACGGTCCCAGGAAAACCCGTTTACTCAAAAACATGATAAAGCAAGAAAACCCTCAGGTTATCTTCTTGCAAGAAACAAAGTGTGACACTATAATGTTGGACAAGCTAGCTAATAAATTTTGGCCGGGAAGTCATGATACAACAGTTGATGCAAATGGAGCCTCAAGAGGCATTGCAATCATATGGGATTCGAGAGCTGTGGAGCTCACCAACTTTCATGCGCACAGGAGCTTTCTCCAAGCTACATTTCACATCTTAGGAACAAATCAATATGGACTCCTAACCAATGTTTACTTCCCACAGGAAACTCGTCAAAAAGAAAGGATCCTCAACTCCATCTCGACACTTAATCAAAACAGACCACTCCCTCTTTGGATTGCAGGTGGAGACTTTAACATGATCACAAGAATGGAGGAACGAAGAGGAGGTAGGGGCCGAAGTTCTCAGGATGGAACACTCCTAATGGACTTTATGCAAAATAATTGGCTCATTGATCTCCCCTACAATAATGGCAAATTTCACATGGAATAACAAACAAGCCGGCAACCTCCAAATTGCATCTCGGTTGGATAGATTTCTTCTCTCAGACAATGCCATTCATCTTGGAGGGGATTTTGCTTCTTCTATCTTGCCCTTCACTGGTTCAGATCATTGGCCCATATCACTCCATTGGTCTCGACCGGGGAACAATATTCACAGACCTTTTCGCTTTGAAGCCTTCTGGTTGACCCATCCTGACTTCCATCAATTCATAAGCATAGAATGGAATAGCTTTCATCCTCCTCCAGGGTCCAAAATGTTCCAATTTCAACAAAAACTCAAGCACCTCAAAGGCAAAATCAAATATTGGAATAGAACCACTTTTGGAAATATTCTCCACGGGAAGGCAAACATTGAACAGGATATGAAGCAACTGCAGAAAAAAATCATCACTTAGGGTAGATCCGATGATCTAGCTGACGAGGAAAAACTTCTTGAAAAGGAACTAATGGAAAAACAAAAACAGGAAGAAATGTTATGGAAGCAAAAATCAAGAATTAGGTGGCTCAAAGAGGGTGAAAAAAACACCAAATTCTTTCACAATACCACAATCCAACGCAGAATGCATAATAATATTACTCACATTCAAAATGAGCAAGGAGCTAAACTTGAAAAACATGAAGAGATCGAGGCCGAACTCCTCAATCACTTCAAGCAGGTGCACAAAGAACCAAGCATTGACCGTTCTTAGGCCATTCAAAATATCACCAGCAAAATTCCCAAACTCATATCTGATCAGCACAATCAAATGCTCCTCAAATCGGTCGATCTTCAAGAAGTGGAATCTACAGTTAAGCAACTAACAGCCGGCAAAGCTCCAGGTCCGGATGGTTTTATTTCCAACTTTTTCCATCATTTCTGGGATCTCATCAAGAATGAGGTCTGGCAAGTAGTGGAAGAGTCTCGCTCACTTCGATGGATGTTTCCAGGAATAAATGCCACCTTCTTAGCTCTGATTCCCAAGGTTGAGAAGCCTTGCAAACCAGACAAATTCAGATCGATTGCTCTCTGCAATATTATTTACAAAATAATCTAAAAAATTATAGCCACAAGACTAAAGCTTCTGCTTCCTCTGATCATCTCGCCGGAACATTCTGGATACGTGGAAGGGAGACAGATAACAGATGGTATCATCCTCACGCATGAAATCATCCACTCCTTGAAGATCTCCAAAAATCCAGGTATGCTTCTTAAACTCGACCTCTCAAAAGCTTTTGATAGCCTCAGTTGGAATTACATGGAAAAGATCTTACTGGCTTTTGGCTTCAATGCTTCATGGGTTCGCTGGATTATGAGCCTCCTAACATCCTCCTTCTTCTCGGTTTTAATCAATGGCATCCCCTCTGAAACCTTTCATCCCTCCCGGGGCATCAGGCAAGGGGATCCCCTCTCCCCTTTCCTCTTTATCATTGCGGCGGAAGGTCTTGGGCGAAGCATCAAGCATGCTCAGCAAGCTAATCGCCTCAAAGGTCTTTCATTCCACAACACCCCTGCAGCTACTCACCAGCAATTTGTGGATGATACCATGCTTTATGGGCACCCATCTGTCCAGGAGGCTAGGCAGCTCAAATCTCTTTTAGCTGAATTTTCAGAAGCCTCTGGAGCGGCTATCAATCAGTCCAAGTCTCAAATCTTCTTTTCACACCCCTCTGCTATCCAGTTAGCCATTTTTCGAATCCTCAAATTTACCTCAGCCAAGCTGCCCTCTACGTATCTGGGAGCCCCCCTCATTACCTCCAACTTGAAGCATTCAGCCTGGAAATCTCTATTAGAAAAGCTGGAAGCCAAACTTTCCTCGTGGACCCATAGATCCCTCAACATGGCAAGCCGTCTAGTCCTGATCAAAGCTATCCTTCAGGCCATGCCCATCTACCTTTTTTCCATTCTTTCAGCCCCTAAATGGGTTCTCAAAGAGCTCAAAGCCATCCAAAGGGCCTTTCTATGGGGCAGTAGTGGGCCTCACCGCAAATGGGCTCTGGTCAAATGGGAGACTGCATGTCTTCCTAAAAAAGGAGGCGGCATCGGATTGCAAGATCCCACACACAGCAATGCGGTCATGGGAGCTCGTATCTGGTGGAGATGGATCTCGGGCTCTCTCACTCCATGGGCCACCTTATGGACAGCTAAATATGTGGGAAACTGTCCCAGAGAGGAGCTTATTAGAATATCTGAGATGTGAAATGGTTCAATTATTTGGAATTCGGCAAAAATTCACAGGAACCTCATTCAGCAGCACAGTTTTTGGGAGGTTAAAAGCGGAGACCAGGATCGATTTTGGGATGACTCTTGGCAACGGTCGCCCAAACTAAGAGACCTCTTCCCGAATATTGCACCTGTGGAACAGGATCTCCATCCCCCCATCACGGTTGGAAATCTCTGGAGTATCACGGCCCAACAAGACCTCAGAAAATGGCACAAAGCTTCTCAGGTTATAGCTAATGGAACTGCACAAGAACAACAAACTCTGGACACAGAACTAGCAAAGAGGAAAATACAATGTTCAGAGGGAAAAGATGTTCTCAGATGGGGTTATGAAGAAAGAGGCACATATTCCACTAAAGAGGCTTACAATTTACTAATTAAAGATCACTCCAGGCCCAATAAGATATGGAGCAAGATATGGGATTCCTCTATCTGGCCGAAAATCTCCACCTTTCTCTGGCTCCTCTGCCACAAAAGGGTTCTAACTTGGGATAACCTGAGGAAAAGAAATTTCATTGGCCCCTCCATATGCTTTAATTTCAAAAAAGAAGAAGAGACCATTGAACACCTCTGGTATAACTGCCCATTAGCGTATAAGCTCTGGCAAAAAATAAATTTTCGTTGTCAGAAAGAGACAGGCGCGAATGGAGACATAACGACTACTATATGCAACTGGGAACCCCACCCCTATCAAAGCAAGATACTCAATTACATGTGGAAGCTCATCCCAGGTTTTGTAACTTGGACCATCTGGAAAGAGAGAAATGACAGAATATTCAAAAACTAATTCAAATCTCTGGATGAGATCTGGACAAACATAAAGAAAAACCTTGAAGAAACCATCTCTCTAAAAACTTGGTACCAGGATGATCTCCCCACTCTCCCTCAGGAACAATCAATCTGGAACAATTGGGAATTCCATAGAAAGCAAGATCATTTAGTCAAAGGAATAAGGCCCCCTAACGGTTCTCCTTTGGGGAAGTGGTCCTCTCCCCAAACAGATATGTATAAATTCAATTTCGATGGGGCATCCAAGGGTAATCCTGGGCACTCAGGATTTGGAGGAATTATTAGAGATCACAAAGGGAACAATATCATAATCTTCCTGGGATATCATGGTTGGGATACCAACAATTCAGTTGAGTTAGAAGGCCTTTGGCAAGGCCTCCTAATTGCACAAGATAGGAACCTTTTTCCGCTCATCGTCGAGGGAGATTCTCAAATCCTCATTCAAATGGCTACGAAGATTCTCCAGGGTTCCCCTTCTTCCAAAGTTTGCAACAGTTGGAGAATGGCTCAAAGACTATTGCATATGGAGAGATGGATCAGTGGCAATAGGGTGATCTCCTTCACCCACATCAGAAGAGATGGGAACAAAGTTGCGGACTTTCTTGCCAATGTGGGAGTGGACTGTGGTCGACCTCTTCTGGTTGGAGCTCCAGCAAAACTCCTAATGGATTCCCAATTGCTCGATTTCAACAATATGGTGCAAAGGGAAAAACCTGAGCCTGCAGAAGCACTCCCGGAGCCGGGTGATCCTCTGGCCATAAATGGAATTCATGCAGCATTACCACCCCGAGTACTGCCACCTGCTCCACAGCATGGAGCCCCAGGTCTCGACTGGAGGCGGGAGGAATGTTTTTATGACCATCGGCCGGAGCAGGATGGCGCCATTAATGAAGGCTGAAGCCCGACGCAGCCTGTTGATTGTTATTTACATGGAGGCTCCTGGTGATTTTACCACTTCGTTGGTTCAGAATTATGGTGTTCAGTTTGTTTTGAGGACTGAATGCGAAGGTGAGAGGGCGTCTAGTCTCAGAGGGGAAATTCGAGCTGGTTTAGGCTCGAATCTGCAGCACTTCCACTCTACCTGCGTGCTGCACACTGGAAACCCTTCGGTGGCCTGGGGTAAGTGGTTTATTCGTTGTCACATAAGTTACATCTACTCTGTCTCTCGGTTCAGTGCTTCTTCTGTGTTTTGCTCTGCTTTTCGGTTCAGTTATGTGCCCTCGGTTCATCTCAGGCATAATTCTGGGTTTAGTATTGGTTCTGTTGAGTTTTCGGTGACTGTCAGCATTATGAAGCGACCAGGGAAACGCACCCGCTCGGGTGAACGACCTGGTAGCAGCAAGCATCCCTCTGCTCGCCCTCAGCCCACCCCGCTGCTCACAACCAATAATCTCACTTCCTCCCCTGAGGATCCTCCTCCCAGCAATCCCACTCGCCATCCGATTCCAAACAGTGCCTTTCAGTCCACTCATTTTAAATTCCAAAGTAATCTAAACCACCCTCTGATTTCAGCCCAGATTACCATCCTCATGTCTGAAGAAGTTAACCAGGTACCCCCTATTTCTTGCATTAACCCCAATTCCTCTCACAGTAGTGAGCGCTCCTCTGCCAAGAATGCCATGGAAGTTAAAAGGGAGGCTGAACCAGTTATCCAAGTCTATTCGCCACCCTTAATCCCTCCCCTGGTTGACTGTGTTAATTTGGCAATGGACCCCAAGGCTGGTACCACCGACAAGATGCAGGAGGGCAATGTGTTGGGTGACAAAGAAGTGCTCAGTCAGGACGACGCGTGTCTGCAGGCCGAGGAGACACAGGGGGACGAGGAAAAATGAACAATTGGTATTTTGGGTGGCTCTTTTTGGCTCTCTGGTGGATGCTCCAGAAGCACTGCCCAGTTTTTGGTTTCTCCTCGCCGCGACGGATGTTTGGTTCATGGTCCCGGGATCACAACTATGTTTTTATGCTTATCTTCTGTTCTATCTCTCTCGGCATGTTTGTAAAGCCAACAGAATTGGATGTATGTTTTTTGAGACTCCTCGGTTTCTACAGTAATGGGGGAGTTTTGTAATGTTCAAGGCTTGCGGGCTCGTGCCCTTGCAGCCACCACCTCATGTAAAAATATTTTGTTTACCAATTAATAGAAATAGATGTTACCGAGAAAAAAAAAACATTCATAATTTGTAATGTTAGGATAAGAGAACAAGAGTGTCACAAAGAATTTATAACACTAACGCAAAAGTAGAAGTTAAAAAAAATGGGTGTGGAATATATTGATTTCAGTCATTAAATTATGTATACGATTAAAAATATTCTCACATTATTAAACGGGTATCATTTATACATTTTGATTTTTGAAAGAACGAAAAATATATGGAAAAAGAAAATCTAAAAAAAACTATTCCAAATGGACCAACCTATTCGGGTAAAAATTTAGAAAACAATGATCATAACTCATGGAAGGCTGTCGAAAAATTGTAAAAGAAAGAACTGAAGTTACATCTCACTTTGTCTTCATTGATTCTTCGTTTTTTGACACTTCACTTCTTTCCTTTTTATTTTGTTGTTCATGTGTGACCCCTTCCAATGTTAGATGAGTCTCCTCCAAAGGGGATTAACTAAAATCCCCCTTGCAATGACAACCCTCATCTAAAAGGAAACAACTTTATTTAAACTATATTTTATACATTTAAATATTTATAGTGTGGGGACATCTATGTGTACAAAATTTTAATTTTACAAACCATGTATTCCCTTTGTTTTTAAGTAAGAAATAGAGCACTTCACCATTAAAGGTTTGGTAATTTTGGAAATCAGTGAGGTTAGATGAACAACAATGACGAGGGAGTCAATAATAATGATAAGATTATTAAAAGTTAAGTAAAAATATTAATTTGAGGATGCTAGTCCACATATTTTCATTTAAGAATCCTAATTTGAACACACATAAAAAAACATCTATAAACAAAATTTTATTTATGGAAAAAATATAAATTTCTCTTTAAGATTATCTTATGTGATTGTGAAATTAGGGCTTAAAAGATCTTTAGAGAATTATGGAAGAAGATTGAGAAAATAAAAAACCATTTCATAAATGATAATCTTAAAAGTAAAAGAAATACACCTATACTATTCTCCTCATAGAAGCTAGTCTTTCCCTCATTGAGAATTTAGTTATGACTAAGTATTTAATATACTAGTATGAGGGCACAATCAAAGACTATCAACAAAATTCTAGTTATGGGAAAAATAGAAATTTCTCTTTAAGATTATCTTATGTGATTGTGAAATTAGGGCTTAAAGATTCTTTAGAGAATTATGGAAGAAGATTGAACAAATACAAAACCATTTCATAATTGATAACCTTAAAATTAAAAGAAATATACCTATATTATTCTTCTTGTACAAGCTAGCCTTTCCCTCATTGAGAACTTAGTTATGACTAAGTATTTAATATACTAGTATAAGACCACAATGAAAGACAAGATGCTTCTTGAGATTACTTCAAAATCTAGTCAAAGTCAACTATAGCTTAAGGAGGGTTGGCATAATGATGCCATTTCTTGGTTAAATCAATGGATAATAGAGGAGGAGGTCATTTTGCAAAATATTGATGCCATTAATAATATTATCATGTTTAAGTTTAAGGATAAATGACCGGGTGATAAAGAAAGAAATGATAAGAAAAAATTAAAGTACTACAAAAAGGTCATTAAACCCAAACTAGAAGATCAAAATTATCTTTGTGTTATAGCTACATTAAAGAAGAAAGAAACAATCTTATAATAAGAAACAACTCCCGTGAGCCACATGGTAAAAAGAGAGATTGGGAATAGCCTAAAATGCCCCAAGATGAAAGAATTTGTCATCTTTATGGTATTAAGAAAATGGAAGATAAAAATAATTTTGTCTTAAAGTGGCTACATATATCCATATTAAATCCCATTTTCAAACTATTTATAACAATACTAATCTTTCTAACCTCTCAATTCAAAAAAACCATAAAAAAAATAGAAACGTTTTTTTCCAATCTTTTTAAAGATAAAATAAAATTCTTTAAAAAACAAGTTAATTTTTTACAATTTTCCTTAAAATCAAATGAACACATCATGATTTAAATAATAAGTAACTTAACTAACTTAAACACTACAATGTTATTTTTCTTTCTATTATCATCATCATCAAATATAAATAGTATGTGATTTAAGTCACTTAGAACACCACAATAATATTTTATTTCCCCTTCCAGTAAACAATAATAAATTATTAATAATGTGCTTAACTAACTTAAGCATTACAATAGTATTTTCCTTCTTATTATCATCATCATCAAATACAAATACTATACAATTTAACTCACTTAAACACCACAATAATAATTTATTTCCCTTCTCTGGGTCAACAATGATTAATTATTAATAATGTTTATCTAAAAAAAATGACTAATATATAATATATTACCACCATCATAAATAACAATAATAATCTCCTTCTTTTCCCTCTTTATCAAACATGGTCCATGCTTAACCCAATAAAACATGTACTTATCAATAATACTTAATTCAATAAAACATATAATACTAACAATAATAACAATTATAATAATTCTTCAATAAATAATATATAACCAATATATAAAATTATTTAATATATAATAATATTAATAATTTTATCTCTTTTCTTTCTCCACCATTATTAATAATATTTATTCTAATAAATTATTTAAAATAACAAAACATATTTTGTCATTATCCTCAACGATAACGAGAGGATAACATATATAAATAATAAATGATATAACTCTACGATAATATTTCCTTCCTTTCCCTTTCTTTGTGAAGACTATTGAACCCAAATAAAATATTTGCATATATATATATATATATATGGAACCTTACCTTTTAATAAAATAAGAATATGGGTCCCCAACGATATGATGTCATCGTGTTTTAAAATATTTAATAAAATGGCAAAAACAATATTTGATGTCTAACCAAACTCGCATTCTATAATGCAGGTTGCACAAAGGAAAGGAGTTTGTTTTGCTAGTGTTATTCACCGTGCAGCGAACTCGGGTTATATAATATATCTTGCAAATTGCATCGAGATTTACTACATTTTGAAATAGTCATCAGAATAATTTATAAAATGTGGATGATACTTTACAACCATCTAGAGTTAATTTAAAATGGCAAATTGTATAAAAGATATATTATTACTATATATATGGTTGATAAATGATGATAGTAATTAAAATACTTATGTGTTATCGGTAACATTTATAATTTGTAATGTTAGGATAAGAGAACAAGAGTGTTAGGAAAATAGCTCTTAGAATTTGTAACACTAGTGTAAAAGTAGAAGTAAAAAAAATGGTGGGGAAAACAATATAATCCTTGTAATCGAAGGCGAAGGCAAGGCAATGCTAGACAGGTATGTGCAAAAATTGGGGACTAGCCCTAGGTTATATTACATCACGAAACTTTTTGCAGACGGACTGGGGGGCTATGCCAATGGGGGCAAGCAGTTAGCCGTAGCCCCCAGGCAAATCGCCCCATGTGGCCAAGTGATCTAAATTTAAAGAGGAATGAAAAAAATTATAGATATAACCGTAAATAGAAATCTGCAACAAAAATAACATTTCATTTCATTAATATCAAACACTGAAATATGATTACAAATAGAATGAAAATAAGACTAGCTTGAGCGATGGTAGCTTATCTCTGAGAAGGAATGTAGCGGCTACATGCCTCTGAACTGTGTTACAATGAAGCTTAAGGGCCTTTTTATTATTGAAAAACATGAGAAAACCCTAAACAACCAAAACCCTAACCCTAGGAGATGAAAAACCAAGAGTTTATCGGCCCCGTTAGGGTTAGTTCGGCAACCAACTTCTCGGGGTCGTAACTTGGTCATATTATCTCCATTTGGCGCATATGATACCTTATTGGAAATTTCTCTATGAATACTATAGGTTTTGGTGCATGCCCCTACCTATAGAAATGGACCTGCAATGGACCTAAAAAAAAGCATTGTTTAGGGGGTCAAAACTGCTCCAGAAGTTTAGGACCCGGAAAAATGCTAAAAATAGTAAATGTTGAAATAAATAAGGAACCAATTGAAACCGACTAGAGGTCTAGGTGGAATAGATGGGTGACCACCAATATCCACCTGGATCATTCCTCCCCCCTTAGGAAGCAATGGTCCCCATTGCGTACAAAGCCTCCATGAGGTGAGGAAATTTCTATTGAATTTGGTTCCTGGTGGGCCACTTGCCTTAGTGTAGGAATTGGATAGCTTTGACAACCTGATATAGTTGGATTTTCTGCTAGCGAGTGTTCTTGACCTGTGTGTCCATAATCTGATCAGTTGTGGCATGTTCCATTCAGTCTGGATTTAACTCTCTTATTGTGAGTTGTTCTGTAATATCTGACGTGTCAGGTAATGGTGGGAAGTATGGTCGAAGGTAGTCCACATAGAACACTGGGTGTAGCCCAAGGAATGGGGGAATTTTGAGCTCAAAAGCATTATCTCTCATAGCCTTGGTAATGGTGTAAGGACCATATCAGAGTGGTTTGAGCTTCCGATGGGCTCTGATAAGGCATTCTTTCTACAAATGCAACCATACTTTGTCACCCACCTAAAACTTGTGTGGCACTCGATGTTGATCATGTCACTACTTGTAATTTGAATTTGACTTCTCCAGGATGTCATGAACCTACTGGTGGATGTGTTGGATGCGTTCAATAAATCTGATCTCTTTATTTGCCTCGGATGATACATGTGTGGATTTTGTCTGTGTAGTCACCTGAGGCATGGCAACATCAATCAGACACAATGGTTGAAATCCTAGAACCCCTTGAAAGGGACTGTAACCAATCGAGCTATGGAGAGCTCTATTATAACTTTCCTGCACATATGGAAGACTCTCATCCCAGGTTCGAGGATGCTTGGAGTTGTACATGCAGAGTATGTGCACTATCATCCCATTGACAACCTCCATCTAGCCATCATTTTTGGGATGGAAGGTAGTTGACTTGGTGAGCTTCGTGTCCATTAGTGTTTAGAGGCTTGACCAGAATGTGCTCAGGAACCTACTATCCTGATCTAATATTGGTTTGCTGGATTGCAAAATGTACCCATACTCATTTAAAGAAGATTTTGGAAGTTTCCTATACTATGATACTCTTGTTACAGGTTGCCAATATAGCCACCTTAGAAAATCTGTCTACGACCACAAGTACATAGTCATTACCATGTTTGGTAGAAGGGAGGCCAGTGATATAGTCAATGGAGATGGATTCCCACGATTGGCTGGGAGTAGGCAGAGGAGTGTACATGCCTTGCTTCTTGAAGGATGGCTTGGTGATGGTGCAGGTACTGTAAGATCTGATATATTTCTCAACATCCAGTCAAAGTTTGGGCCAATAGAAGTACCTTTTTAGTACAACCATAGTTTTCTCCACCCCAAAGTGTCCATCAATCTGACTATAGAGTGCCTCCCAAATCAGTTTGGCACGCCTGCTTGAAGGAACACAAATGTGGCACATGTAACATAATAATGCATGGAAGGTGAAAATCAGGAACTTTCTTCCCATTTACTAGCATCTGGTATGTGGAGGTGAACTCTTCATCATTTTTGTATAGTTGTGTCCATCTAGAGGTCTCGTGACTAAAAGAGTTGAGAATAATAGCTAGTGTTGCATCTGGGGTCCAGCAGAGGCAGTCTGCAACATGATTGCTGCTGCCCCTTTTGTATTTAATGTTCAAGTGGAATTGTTGTAGATATGTAAACCACTCTGATGGCAATCATTTTGGAACTTCCCTTGTGTCTGTATAAACGAAAACCTGGTCGGTGATTAGTGTGGATGAGCATCTCCTTCCCCATAATGTAGTTCTTCCATTATCAGCCAGCCTACATGATGAGATACATTTCTTAATCATAGATGGGGTACTTTCGAATTGTATTGGAAAGTGCCTCACTATGATAGGCCATTGGATGCCCATGCTGGGTGAGGAATGCACCAATAGCATAGTTTGTATGTCTCGATTTCAATTAGTTTCTACAGGTCTAGCCATATGAGTACCAGTGTAGAGCAAAGGGGGCAGTTCAACTCAAAAAATGCCTTATGTTGGGACTGATGAGCGCCAGTATTGCAGAAAGGATGTTGCAACTCCTAGGGTAACAACTTTACTTATCAACCCAGGGTTTGTACAAACTTGGAGGTGACAGTGCTATATGCACAAGTAGAAGTGAAGGTCCTGCCTGTTGTCACTGTTCATCTGGCGAGAGACCCCAGGGGTTCTAAGCGAAACTTCTATAGGGTCAAAAGAATCTTGATTCTTTGATGGAAGAAGAGAAAATCTATTCTAAGAGAGCTACTCTACTTCAGTAATGAAGAAAACAACATGTAATGCTAAATCACACCATATCCTAATTAACCATTTAAACAACCATGCTAAGCAGAATTGCTAAATTAACACTATCCTAATGTTTCTATCTAAGTTACAGAAGTAAAGAACATCAAACAAAAGTAATGTATAAGCAAGGAAACTAAACTAAGTATGTTTTCACATTTTTGGTTTTTTTTTTTTTGTAACATCAAGCATGCAAGGAGTCAAGTGGAAGAGCAAGTGAAGATCGAAATCAGTGGAAGGAGGATGTAATGAAGCAACAGTGCATGGGAACTGTTGGATCAGTCAGATCGATGAACAATATAAATGGAACATGAGCAGCGAAGATCTTATCGCATGGGATTAAGTGAATAGATGGACGAATAGGATTAATAATGGGAGATGAATGGCGGAGATCTTATCGCAAGGGATTAAGTGAATAGATGGATGAACAGGACTAACAGAAGATAAGCGGCGGAGATCTTATCGTGGGAGGTTAATTCAATAGATGGACGAACACGATTACCTGGAGATGAATGGCATAGATCTTATTGCAGGAGATGAAGTGAATAGATGGACAAACAAGAGTAATGGAAGATAAGTAGCGAAGATCTTATCACGGGAGGTTAAGCCAATAGATGGACAAACAAGATTACCAGGAGATGAATGGAGGAGATTGTATCGCTAGAGATGAAGTCGATAAATGGATGGATCACATCAAGTCAAATGTCAACAGAAGGGTGGAAAATATGTGGAATGATGGAGCGTGTTTTCATAGGTGGTAAGTAGTTTCTCGCGTGCCCTCAAAGTTGTAAGCATAATTCCTAAATTTTACGCGATTAGCCTAAGTGAGTGACACGTAGCAAGAGAAAACCACTTTTCTCGCGTGCTCTCGGCCGAATATCGGTCGTGCAAGAATTCACACGAGATTGTGCGATAGCTATTGGATCATGCGGGATTGATCAACAGTGGAGATCGGCCAAGCTAGTTGGCGATCGGGTGACGTGATAGCCGTTGGATCAAGTGAGGCAGATCGATGATGGATATTTAGAGCACCTAAAGTCAAACGTTGAAATGAATACGCATGCGGTTGATGGTGATTGGCTAGGTTTGTTGTGGATCGGACGATAAGGAGATCTACGAGTATAATTTGATTAAGACATGATTCATTGGCTTCCGCTAAGAATTTCAGAGATCTATTACAGAAATAGAGTGATTGAAAACAATAATGATGAAATGAACCAAGTACTGAATCAAGACGACAAACTCCAAAACTCATGCAAGAAATAGAAATATGTGTTTTTGGGGTTGTTGAAGGGTCTCTTCCTCAAGTCATGGTCCCAGAGGGAGGAGGTGAGGTTGAGGCACCTACTAACAACCTTATGGTGATCTTTCTCTCCTTACTAACCTGCTAATCGAAAGAAGGCATAACTGGAAGTAAACTAAAACACAACCAATCTACACTACACTGTTGTAATGTTAATGCAACTACTTAAGCAAATGAATGATTAGAACATAAATCTATGCGCTACACTGTTGTAATGGAAATGCAACTATTTAAGCAAATGAACGATTAAACCATGAATCTACACTAGCACACATGTACAATAAATAGGAGCCTTAGCTACTAGGTTAGGCCCTAACCCAAGAGCTTCAGCCCTCTGAGTTAACTCAGTGCTGGCTCAAAACAAGACTCATTCTTATTATCAAAACAATGGATTACATAAAAAACTATCACAAGTCTTGCAGCATAAAAATAGAGTAAAGTTTTACAATAAAAAATCTGAATCCTACTGAGGTCCTAGGCCTCTCTACTTATATGCCTGAAGTCTCCAGTGACTTCCTTAAAATTAGGGAGGCTCGGCTCCCAAAATCAAGATAAACTGGTGCTTTGAATTTCACTTGCTCGGCTACCTTCTAGTCCTCATAATTTGTCTTTTTTCACTCCGAGTTGATGGAGGAATATTCGAATGGAGGGGAAGTAAATGAGGAGGATTTACCTCCTATAATTCCTCTCCCTTTTCCCATTCGAGTTTTGACCAAGTTCTTTGCCAAAATTCCTTGCTTTTACCCTTTAATCCTACATTAAATGCGCATTATATCACAAAGAAAAATATCCAACTCTAACTCATCTCATAAACAAAATATAATCAAAAGTATGCAATAAGTTGTGATAATAGTTGGTTTGACTAATCTAGGAGGTGAATTAGGGCCCATATAATTACCCAGTGATGAGGCTCATCATCACCCCCCTACTGAAAGTATTGCTCATCCTCTGAGCAACTTAGTCAATGTCCATGTCCTTCATGACTCTGGTAGCCTCTTTGACATCCCATGCCTCTGCTATGGTCTCTTCTTCTTGTTCAAAGAAGCCTGCTTTCTTTTCTACTTCTTCCCACTACCTCTTTTACTCTTCTTCTTTTCTCCCTTGTAGCATCCCTAGGAGTAGTGGTGGGCTAAGTTTTAGGCCTATCCAGTTGACCTTCAACCTTTGCATTGATTACTTGAACATAGGTGTCCTGGTGAGTGCCTCTCTCAACCTTTGAGAGGAGTGATATTCTTTGATCTTCAAGCTGTGTGGCAATGTGTTCCATCTCGTTAAGCAGGCATGTATACTATCATCTCCTATCAACCTAAACATATCCTCAAAATGTGAAATTTCTTGCTCTTGGGCAGCAAGATATCTAGGTGAGAGCTGAGGACCATTTGCAATTAGATTATGGGTGCTGATTAGGGCCATGGGATTTGATTATTTAGCTCTGATGCAAAGAGGTTCATTTTGCTCTCTATCCAATATTCTTTTCATCTTTGTAGCCCTTGACTCCTCATGGTTCATCCATGATGCCAAAGACATTAATTGTAGATCTCCTAGCTCGGCATTAGGATACCAAACATTCATGTTTGTGAGGTACATGTTGTGTAAGTAAAACTTTTGGCCCTATCCTCTAGTGTACTTTGATCACAAAGATCAATAAACTGCCTGTAGTCCTGAAATGGCATGGTGCCCCTTTGTGCTAGTGTTTAATTTGAAATTGCAGCCATTGTTATCTAAGGTAAAGAGCATAGGATTTAGCTGGCATCCTACACTAGATGACCTCCAAGGAGAGGTTGGCCATACATGCTAGTTGGTTTTTCCTTCCCTGCAGTTGTACTGTCAGCCATGCATTTTCCTTCTCAAGTTGATCTCTCATTATTTCTTCTCTATCCCTTAAGCCACTTAGCTCATTGCCCATTGCCTTGAGCTTCTCTTCCATGTGCCCAATATCTTCCTCTTTTGTTTCTTGTTGCTCCCCTACCTTGCTTTCCAATTTTTGTGCTTCTTGTAGTTTTTGTTGTGGATCCTGTGGGATGGACTTACCCTTTAAGGGAGTTGAACTGGTACTAGGCCTCCTTATATAGGTGATTGGTGACTTAGGGGAAGGCATTTTGTTTCTTGGTGTATGGGAATCTTCAATCTCAATAATGATTTTTGTTGATATTTGTGGCTTCCCTTGTTTGATTCTTGTGCTCTTTCTTGTTCTGAAATATATAGGGGTTTTCCTTCTTCTTTTCCCTTTTTTCTTGACTGGGGTGCTGAGAGCAGTGAGGGCAGCTGCTGCCCCTCTCTCAGGGGCCTCTGGAGACACTCTAAGTGACACCTCCTTGTGTTCTTCCCCTTCCTTTTCAATGCCTTCTTCCTATTTGTTTTTCTTATCTTCTTCCTCTTTTTGTTCTTTCTCATCTTCATCAGTTTCTTCCTTAGTTTCCTCCTCTGTTTCAGCATCATCCTCCTTCTCTTCTCTTACTTCATCATGTTCCTCTGTATTATTTTTTTCTTCATCCATCTCATCCCCATCTAGCTCTGTATGTTCTTCTTCTTGTTTTGCCTCCCCCTCACTGACAAAAGGACTAACATCATAGGTGAGGGTTTTGATGTCATCCTCTGCTATTAAGTCTCTAAAGACTGACCATGTTATAGGGATCCTGAGGTGTTGGAGGGCATCTTCAATGGGGATCTTGATCAACCCATGGTGAGAAAATTGTTGGGAATTCCATTCCTTTACTTTGTTGTTGGAGTATATGAGTGATTTCATCAAGAAATAGGGTATGTTGAGTCCTTGGTGAATTGGTGTTTCTACCCCAAATCTTAATCCTTCAAGCACCCTAAAATGGTAGCCATAAACAACACTGTATCTACCCTCACATGAGATATATTTGATGAGTTGGTAACCTACCTCACTCCATGGGTATGGAAGATTGTCCCTCCTTACTCCATTTTTATCCTCTATGGGTTCTTCACCTTCTAAAAGGAATTTCCTTTTTTCCACTTGACTATTTGCTTTTTCTTCTTTTCTCCATGGAATTCCTAGGGGAAGTGTGATGACCCTACCGATGAGCTCTAGGGTGAGATCTATAGTGAGCCCTCTAACTATAACAGTGGCATGGAATCTACTGTGTGGAGTGATGGAATGAGCAAATTCTTGAGCCACCTCGTCATCATACCCTGTGAATGTTTCGAAAAACCCCATTCATTGGTGTCTTATAAAGATTTCAAGCACTTGGGGGTGTTGTTGTCTCCTCACAGTGTTCGTGGGTTCTCTCCTATTAAACCCTCATGTCATCTTGCTTGTGAGGCTTGAGGAGTAAATGAGAGGTTTGACACAAGAATTTTAAATTAAGGAGAAAACAGATTTTCTTGTGTATGTAATTCACCTCCCACAGTTGTTATATCCACTAGTTTTTAGAGCATTTCTAGTTCATTTGCTTGTAAATGGGGATGGATTTTTAGATCCTACCTCTTTAGAATGGTGGCAGTGGACAATTCTCCTGATATTCCCTCTTGAACCCCTCTCTGCCTATCTTGTAGACTACCTTTGTGTATCTTGTATACTGCTCCTATAGATTGTTCCTCTTGTGCATTCTCCTATACAAATTCTCTGGCAGAATAACGGATCCTTGCTTACGACGGGTGTCCAAAGTTATGAGAGCGGCTTGCATGAGGGATTTTTGAGGAGGTGGAATGCACGAATGCATGCAAATGATGTTTTGTTTCCCTTTATGGATTTTCGGGGTGAGGTTCCTCATAATCAGCTCCCATTCCTCGTACTCAGCTCCCACCTCATGTATCTGCAGCTAACCACTTCTTGTCCTACTCCTCCTTTGTCTTTGAGTTGACTGCAGCCACGTGCGAGAGGAAACTTGGTTTTGTATGTGATGACTGAACAAAGGTGGACAAGTGAACTTGCCACCTTTTCAATTATAATCCAACTACCTCGTAGCCCTTACAAATTTTGATTTCATGATGCATATGAGTGATTGAGTGGGATACTTACCTGTGGTCTCGATGCCATGCTGCAGTTGTCGAAGGTCAAAGGTTTTGCATTGTTTATTTGTTGCATGGTCATTCTTCTTCCACTTCTGTTGTCTATTGTTTGTTTTCCACTGTCTGGAGCTCCTGGAACATCCTAGTGAATACTTCTAGTTGATGATTGATATTCTGTGGGATAGGATACTACAGGATCTAACCAACCTACCATTCACCCGCAGATTTCTTCCTATAGGTTTTCGGGGATTCTTGTAGGAATACAGGGGATCCTGTAGAAAACAGATTATTCGCCTAAATAGAAGCAATGAAGTGAAAAAAACAATGGAATTGATAGAGGGATGCATGGTAAGGAGTGGAGGAGATGAATATATGTGAGGCATGGTTCCCTTTGGATCTTCTCTTTTCTCCTTGATTGTCTTTCTCGCCCACTTGCAAATAACAATTATGTATTTTTTCTTTTTTCTTTTTGAAAAACCCCTAGGCTGTTGTTACCGGGAATAGTGTCCACTCGGATGTTGCTATTCCCACTAAGATGGGTGGCTATCTTAGAAACAAACAAGTAAAGTCTACTTTCGTTTTCCTTTATGAAAATAGACAAGAGGGGGACCAAGGAGACCAACCTTAGTCTTGCGCTTGATTTCCTCTCCTTCCTGATAGAGATTTGCCGCTTCTTCTTCGTCTGCCCAGATTCAAAGAGCACCTATGTAATCACAAAAACATACTACTATCGAAGAAACAAAGATATATATTCATAAATAACAGAGGACCAGATGTGTGTTAACCATACAAATGCATATATAAACAAGTACACAAGAATATGGAGGAAAACTAGAATAAATTTATCAAGATGAAAAGTAGCAAGAGGATTACAACCATATGTTCTGACCCAGCATCATCCTCCAGCTGGAAGGCCCTTCTTCACCTCAAACAAAGCTTAGATCACCCAACACTATGAATGTACACCAGAAAACCAACAACACTTCCCTATAAGATACAAAATTCCAGCCCCTGGATCTCTGTGATGAGGGATCCATATATAGATGATTATAGGGAGGTGAGTCATATTCTGGGATCTTTATTAGTGTCCTCTCTCTGATAGTTCCTGCTTCCACTTGGAGAATGATGATCTCTTACTCATCCCTGGTGGAAAACAGAGAGGCAAGTGTCAGAGGGGAAGCTTCTGGAAGATTCCATGATCTTCCACCTCGCATTTTGTCCCTGCCATTTGTCCATTCCCGACCATCGCACCCTACAGAGGAGCCATTCAGTATGCATCACACCCTATACACTGGGAGGTGATATGCATCGCACCCTCTGCACTGGGTTTTCAGTATGGTCCAGTTTTGACCATTTATGAGCAGTTTTTATTGGAGAACTTCTGGGAGATGATGTAATCAGCTGACCTTGTTCCTTTAGGTAGTGAAGCAACACTTTTAGGAACTTAGGAGCCCTCAATTTATGGAAATTTATGATTGGGGTTGAAGTGCCCAAAAATGTCTATAACAAACCTACCCTCACATGTGAAGTATTTGATGATAAGTTTCATGAGTGGAACATACCGGTCCTCCAAGAACTTGAAAGGAAACACCTTGCTCACTTTACCATGATATTTGGCCTTGATATATGGTTCATAATGTTGCTGCTGATATTCTGCCTTTTGTTCCACTTTTCCCCTATATTTGGCATTCTAGTAGCTTCTGCAATAATAGCTGGTGAAAGAGTGAAATTGATCCCAGCAAGGTGCACCACATTATTCTCCATGTTTATGACAAATTGCCTTGCTAACTCATGATGGTATCTAACCCTCTCAACCATCTCACAAAACTCAAAGCAAGACTTATAGCTGAAACATGTGGTAGCAAGGGGGCAAGCAAGTAGTTCAGTCATGCTAATAGTTTCCTCTCTAATAATTTTTCCACCCTTGTGAGGTCTCCTAAGCTGTACATTTATTTCCCTTCAGCTGTCACTAAGTGTTTCTTCTTCATAACTTGATTCACTGCTTCTTGTCATGGTGCTTGTCTTAGGGAAGTGATGTGATGATGATATGGTGGAAAATGATAATGGGTGAGGACAAGGAAGATGAGTATGAAGAGATTTTACAATGTAGAATGGAGTTGGGGAATGAAGGGATAGGTTTTGGGAAATTAGGGTTTGACGGAGACTTAGGGTTTGGTGAAGGGAATGAGTTTTCTTAGGGGAGTGGGATAGGGAAAGTGGAATTAATGGATTGATGTAGGGCAATGAAGTATAGAAAAGGGGAAAAAGATGTTGGGTTTGGTTATGGAGTGAAAGTCTTACAATGAAATGGAAATTTATGAAGACAAGCAAGGGTTTGGTTTTCAAGATGCAAAACTTATGAAGAAAACATGTAGAAGATCAAATTCAGCTCAAGACCAATGAGAACCTACTTGTAGGAGAGAAATGCAGCATTTTGGAGAGTTTTGGTCGATTTGGAATGGTTTTGGCACTTTCTTGACTGATGCGTAGCGCAATGGGCCCAATGCGCAGCGCCGTTGTAATTTAACACTAGCTGAAACCCACTAATTCCCAGCGTCGGTCTGATGCACGACACCAAGACTTTGATGCGTAGCGCCAGATAGGTTTGCTAGAAAAATAGGGTTTTTACCTTCTTTTGCTCAATTTGCCTCCAAATTGTGACTTTAGCTCTTCAAGGGTGTTTTGCACAATGAAATAGATGAATAGCATAATTTCACTTTATATATGGATGCCTTTTAATTTTTCCTTATTTCAAACCCACTTTTATAAATTCATAGTCACTTTTGCTTAAAAACTCTGTTTTTCCTTTTGAAGTTTGACTTTTCTTTATCAATTGATGGATTGATGCATTGGTTCTTTTGTTTTTATAGTGGCTGGAGCTGGCAAGGTGACCAAGGGCAGTTGCTGAACTTATTACATATAGAAACACTTTGATTACATAAAATTTGTACATAAAATAAAAAACTATGTTTTCACCTCAAAACAGAGTTTTGAGGTAAAAACCATTTACTGAGCATATCATCAGTGAATTTATGATTTTATGAACTTATAAAACCTCCTCATGTGCCTGCTGACCCTTTATTGAGTTTTGGATGACCATGGTGGGAAACCTTAGACCTGGTAAGACTAAAACCCTAAAACTGACCTTTGTAAATGAAATGAAGCCAAATGACAGTAAATGACCTAAAACATGTGAAAACAGGCTAACAGGTGAATGCCATGAGGGAATTTGACAATGAAACACTACCATCAGTTGATCCATGACCTAATGGAATACAACTGATCGGATGGGACACCTAATATGCGTGCAAAAAGAGAAATTTGATCACTGATGGAGGGATGAAGATACCGACACTAACATTGGCTCCAATGGGGATGGTAGCTCTTGGGAGGTGCCAAGAACAATAGATCTCTAGGAAAAGTAGATAAGTTCCTTCGTCCATTAGGCAATATGGAGTCAATAACTTTAGAACACAAAATAAATACCTTGACTTGAAACTGACTCAACTATGACTCAAACCACTGACACTAAAAAAAATCAAAGACTGAAGCCAAACATTTAGCTCTATAGCCTTCACTTCGGGCCCCAAACTCAATGAATGATGACAGTGAAAAATTTGCAATGAAATAAATAAAATGGTATGTACAATGACAAAATGTGATAGCAGAAAACTTCTCAAAGATAATACCATTTCAGAAGCTAACCATTTACCGGCCCTCTTGGACAATCTTCCTCATTCATTTCTTTGATTAGGAAAGCATTTTGACCTCTATAGGCAGCAATTCTATAGGGTCCCTTCCACAAGTTCTCGAACTTGCCATGATTGCTTTTATCCTCATTTCTAGCATCCCACTGGAGCACTATGTCTTTAATCTGAAATTTGTCTGCCTTTGCCTTCCGATCATAAATCTTCTTAATTCTCTCTTGCAACCTAAAGGTATTCTGAAAAAATTCCTCTCTCGTCTACTGTAAATGGATCATTTGGCTTATTCTCCACTGAAAATGATCTTCCTTACTGCCATCTTCCTACAAAAGTTTAACAACCGGGACTGCGAGAGATGTTGGGAACACTGTGTCAATACCATATACAATCTCAAATGGAGACATGCCGATTGAATTCTTCTGACTTACTCTATTCACCCATAGTGCATTAACCAATTTCTTATGCCATCTTTTCTTATTGGTTTCCAACAGCTTTTTAATGATATTGACCAATGATTTGTTTGAAGATTCAGCCAGTCTGTTACCTTGTAGATAATATGCAGTAGAATGCCCCAAGGCAATTTTGTATTTGCTACAAAAGTCAATCATCTTTTTGGACTTAAGAGCGGCTGTGTTATCTGTAATCAGTTTGTTAGGATAGCCAAAACGTGACAAAATATTATTTTCAAGAAACTGAATTATTACCGAGTCTGTAGCCTACCGAGTGGGAATCGCCTCAGTCCACTTTGTGAAATAATCTATCACTGTTAAGATGCACTTGTGCCGAGCTGAAGATGTGGGATGAATCTCTCCAATAAAATCTAGGCCCCATTGTTGAAATGGTGCACTAACTTCGACTGGCTTGAGAGGTAGAGGCTGCAACTTTCTCCTTCCCTAAAAAATCTAGCATTCATGACAACTTGTGACAGTTTTATAAACATCAGCAAACAGGGTAGGCCAATAGTACCCTGCTCTCAAAATTTTGTTAGTCGTCATCTTCCAAAATAAGTGACCTCCATAGTCTCCCTTATGAAAATCACTCATGACCTGTTTTTCTTCCTCTTCGATCAAACAATTCAGCAAAAAGCCTCTAGGATCTTTCCAATAAAGTGCATTATTCAAAATACAAAATCTAGCAGCCTTTAGTTTCAGAGTTCTACCTTTATTTTTAGCCATCCCCAGTGGCGGTGAAAGGTGTTGGAGCACATATACAATATCGGAATACCAAGGAGAATGGAGGAAAATTTTAGATACCTGAATCAGCGAACTACCTTCATCTTCTTCATACATGGCTGCAATCATGTTTATGTCTGATGCATGTAAATTAGATTCCGCCGTCAACTTTGCTAGACCCTACCCCTTGATTAGCTTTGTTGGCTTTATCTCCAAGTCATATTATAGCAATGTTGTGATCCATTTTCCTCGCCTCCCTTCTGGATCTGTTTGTACCAAAACATCTTTAACTGCTGCATTAGGGACATAAGCAATAATATGAGAGTGCAGAATATATACCCTGAAATATTTCAAATCTTTCAGCGATGCGAGAGCTTTCTTCTCAATAATGTTATGTTTTAAGGCTACATCTCTTATTGTCCTACTGAAAAAAGCAATCGACTTTTCAAGCTGATCTTTTTTCTGCATTAACACTGCTGCCATAGTATGTTCAGAAGCGCATGAAAACAATATGAAATCCTGTGAATAATCCAGGCTTATTAAAATCGGAGCTGAAGAAAGAGCCAACTTTACCAGGTTAAAAGACTTCATGGCTTCTTCGTTCCACTTGACCACACTATCCTTCTTCAACATATTTGTAATTTCCCTCAATTGTTCAGTTAGATTAGGCACAAAACAACGTAAGAAGTTCATCTTACCGTTAAATGCTTGGATGTCTTTCTTACTAAGAGGAAAATCTATTTTTCTGAATAGCTTCCACTCTAGTAGGATTGATGCGGATTCCTTCTTTTGATATTATGTGGCCGAGAAGCTTCCCCTCATCCATGGCAAACAAGCTCTTTTTGGGATTGAGTGATATTCCATATTTTCTGCAACACTGAAAAACAATTTTTAGATTGTAAAGATGCTCCTCATCTAAATTTGAAAAGACAATCAAATCATCAAGATACACTACTAAAAACACATATTTTTCATTTGCAAAGGCGATTTCCATGGCCCGCTGGAATTTTGTGCCAGCATTCTTTAAACCAAACGGTATCTTGGCATAGTGGAATCTCCCCCAGGGAGTGGTGAATGTTGTCTTGTCCCTATCATCTTCATGAACCAAAATTTGATTGTACCCGGAATACCCATTGAGTAGCGACATTTGAGATGCCCCAACTACTCTTTGGAGTATGTGGTCCATTTTCGGCAACGGGTAATTATCTTTCAATGACACTTTATTCAAATTTCTGAAATCTATGCATAATCTAATCTCACCTATCTTCTTTCGCACAGGTACCAAATTAGAGATACAATCTGAAAATCTGATCAGAACGATTATACCATCCTTGTACAATTGATTCACCTCTTTCTCTATTGATGGCAACAACTTCGGATTTATCCTTCTCAACTTTTGGCGAAATGGCTTCTGACTTGGCTTAATTGGAATGATATGCTGAATTATAATTTTGTCATACTCCTTCAAATCTGTATAGTCCCATGCAAATTCATCAGAAAATGAAGACAATAAACTAATGTATTTAGATTTTACCTGAGGAGGTAATGCCTTTAACAACTTCACCATCTTTGGATCTTCTGTTGTTCCGATATTTACATCTTCAAGTCCCTTCTCGGTTGGCACTAAGCTTGGTTTCCAGGCTACATCATCTTGATCAAATAATTCCTCTAAAGGTATAAGGCCTTTAGGGATGACATTGTCTTTCAACTGTAAGACTTCCATCTGATTTACCTCTATTTCTGGTTCACCATCATCTTGCTCACCATCTATTGAAGTGTCTTTATATTTTCCTTCATTTTGCAGAAAATCTTCAATCTCTTTGTCATCCTGAAACACCTTCCAATATCTTCGATTATCAGGGACAACTAGGTGATGATTCACATGAATTTCAAACTTATTGTTTGAATTCATTAGGATCTTTAAGTTACTTGCAACTGTAGCAAGAGAATCTGCAATAACATTTTGTGTACAAGGGACACATGTCAAAGTATGATCTGGAAACAACCTCAAAATATCTAGAACCACATTACAGTAGGCCCTCATTCGAGGATGTTTGGCTTGGTATTCACCCTTGACTTGTTTGATTACTAATTTGGAGTCACCATAAACTGAAATTCTCTTTGCATTCAATTTTTTGAGGATTTTCAAGCCTGCAATCAGTGCCTCATATTCAGCTTCATTATTGGAACAATCAAAAGCTAATTTATATGAAAAAACTCTTACATTACTTGGGACTTTATTTGGTATGAAAACAGGGTTGTGTATCCAAATACCAATTCCTACACCCTCCTTACCTACTGCTCCACCAAAATCCATACTCCACAAACCGGCTTCTTCCTCCAAGTGCTAGAAGTCTGCCTGCTCTTCTACCTTTGGCTGATGTCCATCAATTTTCTGCTGCTGGTGGAATATAGACTGTTCAATAGTACTTTCAAGCCTTTGTATCTCTTGATTAAGCACTGCTATGAAATTTTCTGTTATCTCTGTAATATCTTCTACTTCAACTAGTTGACTATTTACATCATTAAAACCATTGTCAGAATAAAGGACAAAAGATTCTAAATCTATATGTACGTAAGTAATCGAATGATTCAAAGGTTTCTCCTTGATCATGATCATATATTTCATCTTTGTCTCCCTATATAATTTTCTCAACTGACCAAACACAGGAATAGTGGCATACAAGAAATCTAACTGCAATGTCCCTTTGAGTTTTGCACCCCATGACCTAGATAAAAGCATGCCAAATCTAGGGGGAATGTCAGCCACAACTACATCCATGTGAACATTCTTTGCTGGAATCTGATCTAAAGTCACAACCAAATCCTTAATGAGACCAATACATCTGACCCTACCGGAATCAAAGGAATAAAGTTCATGATACTTGCGAGTGATGTCCAATCCCAATTTTTCCATAATTGCCTTTGGCATCAGGTTGTGAGATGCTCCTAAATCAAACATGGCATTGTGCAAGGCATAATCATGCAATCTAAGGCTGATGTAAAATGGGGCTACATCACTATCCTCAGATTGGCCTTCTAATGCCGGACCAAAAATAAGCTTGGGTTGGTCATCTTCCACATTAACCATATCA
>APFE031144033.1:126375-144064 GCA_000404065.3 Pinus taeda
TATAAATATTTCTTTTCTTTTTCATTTCCAGTTTAGGGCTCGGTTCAAATAAAATATTCACAGATTGCAACATCACATTGTAGCACTGCATTTTACTCTACCTTGTTGATACCTGCGTGGAAATTCCAAAAGAAGGAAGACCATCAACGTGATCTATGGATTTATTTGGATTTGAACCTGAGATGAAGTTTGCATGGTAAACACCTTAGGAGAGCATCAACGATTAGATGGAGGACACGCAAGGTCATTGGGCATGGAGATTTTGGCTATTTGCACATGGGTATGAATTTGGACTCTCGAGAGTTCTTCCTTTTTACTAAATATGATTTTTTTTCTTATGGGTAAATAGGGTAAAAAATTTCAAGGGTTTATATGATCAAATCATAAATTTCATCTAGAGTTAAGGGTTTAATGATTATGATAATGTTATATCTAAGCATTTTGTGATCTGTAATATAGAAATAAGTCTTTCAGATTAATCCAACAACTAATTTTTAACGGCTAACTCTCGACAATGCTGCATCTTACTATTTATTCCTTCTGATCAATGGATTTCTCACCTTGTCCTAAGGATGAATCACATTAGTTGGTCCAAAACAACAACCAAATCCTAACAATGTGATTAGTACGAAAGACTTATTTCTAGATTATGATAATGTAAGATTTTGGCCATTTGTACATGGGTATTAATTTGGACTGAGAGTTCTTCCTTTTTACTAAACATGATTTTTGTTCTTATGGGTAAACAGGGTAAAACATTTCGAGGGTTTATATGATCAAAGCATAAATTTCATCTAGAGTTGAGGGTTTAATGATTATGATAATGTAGATCTTGGTTGCGGCCAACATTTCCTCAAAAGACAATGCACAAGTAAGCAGTTTGCATGTCCTTTTTATAAAAATGGTTTAATGATTAACAATGCAAAAGTAAGAATTTTGCATCTCCTTATTGTACAAAAGTTTAATGATTATGATAATGTAGATCTTGATTGCGGCCAATAATTCATCAACATACAATGGACAAGTAAGTATTTTGCATGTCCTTACTGTACAAATCAGTTGACTCCTCTCTAACTTTTATAGGGTTAAAATGCATGAAATTTTATTTTTTATTTTCACCTTTTTTTTAGTGGTTGATTGTTTGTGTAATGGACTCTACCATGCCCAAATTCAAAGGGCTCGAGTGATGCAAGCAAATTTCTGGTAGGATGAAAATACTAGACCTTCCTCAAACTTTGTTACATGAAATTAAATTTTTTGTAATCATGAACATAAAATCTTTTATGTTTCATCCTTAGATTTTGATCTCAATTTTCTGGTAGGATGCAAATACTAGACCTTCATCAAACTTTGTCACAGGAAATTAAAATGTTTTGTAATCATGAACATAAAATCTTTTTTGTTTCATCCTTATATTCTGATCTTAATGCCTATAGTTTTAAACCATGTTACTATATTTTCAGTAGAATATACTTAGATCCATTAAACCTTACGACTCTCCAAAGCTTAGGTTAATTTTAGCTAAAAAGAAGGAACCTAAATGGATTTTTAAATTTAGACTCAATACTTACAGACAATGATTAAAAATGGAATAACCCAAATGGCCTGATAACTTTTACCCACCAATCAATTTCCAACACCTTTGTTATTATTCTAAACCTAAACAGAGAGAGTAGAAGAAGAAGAGGAGCCTGGATGAGGTGGACCCTGACCTGATTGATACTTTTCAAAATATGGGCATGCCCTTGACTAGAAGAAGAGATTGACAAATGTTGTTGTAGATTTTGTTTTTGACAGCGTTTTCATTGCTACATGCATAGGTAGAATCTATAGGTAGTTGAGGTTATCTTTTGTTCATTATAAGAGGTAATTTAGGAGTATACTGATCTAGTCAGGAAGTAGCTTGGCAGGGTTGCTCCTCCCGCTGATAACTATTATGCTGCATTGTATTATTTTTTTTTAGTGATAACTCCTTCTATTAAATACCAAAGCACACTTTTTCACCCATGGAAATATCCACTTATTTCAAGATGAATGAGATGGAGATCAGGAAGTTTGAGAGGACTCTTATTGTTGTACATGAGAGGAGTTTTGTGAGGTGAGAGGAGTTCTATGACATATATTGAAGGATGCAATGCACCATTTTATGAGACCAATCATCTTGTTAATTTTAGGCAACAATGGTATGTTCTATGCTTTAGAGAAATTTTACTTCAATTTTTTTACCAACCTAGTATCAATATTCAGATTCACAATCACATCAACATGATAGTAAAATGCAAATAGAACATAAACATAAATAGTAGAAGACAAGGGGACACAAGATGGGGAACCAGCCAGGGACAAACCCCAATGTGGGGAAACCCTTGATTAATTCTTATTTTAGTATTCAATAGTTCAGCAAAAAGAGATAGTATAATTTAGAAATCTAATAATTTATAACAACAACAAAAGATCCCTAACTAGAAAAGTCAACGTTGGTAAACATGGAAGATTTGACCCTCGGAAAATCAGTCAACTTTAGTAAACTTTGGCCTCCACACAACAAGATAAAACGACCCCCAAAATAGTCAAATTCAGTCCAATCAAAGTCTGGTCAAACAAACCACTTGCGGTCAGCCCTAGCTATAGTAAATGTTGGTCAGCAGTCAATGTTTAGCCTCGATTTTTGTGTCCAAAAATGCGGCCTCCCCAAATAGAGATAGCCCTCACAAAAACAAAGTCAAAGGAGGTCAACGCATGTTGGTCAACACTTGGTCAAACTGTCTAGAAATTCGGTCTCCTGAAGTTTCGAACATGTGGAGGGAGAGAGAGAGAGGCCCAGAAATCCATACACAATCAATGAGGAGAGAGAGAGAGAGAAGTGTCAAGATGGGTATGTCCAAATGAGGCTAAGTCACCTTGTATTTATTTGCAACGTTGAAGATGAATAGACGTGATTATTGGGATTTTCAGCCTACATAAGTTTGTTGGTCGACCTTGTCAATTTGACCATAATAAAAATAAATTCATAACCTCATTTGTACATGTCAAAATCGGATGATATTAGATCAATCTGATATCTCTCAGAGAGAGGAATCCAAGAAAAATATCAGTTGTCATAATAAGATGACCCATGTGGAGTTTGGCCCTAGTTTCCAATTTTAACACTCCCTCTCAACTAGGGAGAACTCCATCTGCTAATCCATTTGTCAATCTGTACTATCTCTGCCATCAATGCACTGCTCTGCTCTACTAAAATATAAAGAAGAAGTGATCAAAAAATTATCATACCATTCTCTACTAACCCGCAGTCAGTCCCAATCAAGGGAGAGTGTGTCATACCACTCTTACTGACCTGAAGTGAGTTCCAATAAAAAGAGAGTATCTCATACCACTCTTACTGACCCAAAGTCAATTGCAATTGATCCTAGATCAATATCAGTCATCCTAGCATACAGAGTATGGTAGTACACGATGTGTCCATCAGTAGTACTATGGTCCCTATCCTCATTTCACTACTCATTGAAAAGATGAGAGGCACTTCCCATGAGTCCTCGACTGCATGGGTAGGATGTCTCAGCAAGAGAAGGATGAACCACTCATCTTGCTTGCATGTCGCTAAGGGGTATCAAAGGGGAAGGATGAACCACTCACCCAGTACACATAAAACCACTAGGGAAAGGCTGAACCACTCACCCTATGGTTTCTCATCACTCCAAGAAGTACCCCAAGCCCCCGGGAGCTCCTAGAGCTCAATGTCCATCTCATACAGGCAGCTCATAAGAGCGTCTCTCCACGACTCCAAGTCATTCTCGGAAGGCCAAGAAATTCACTTTCCCTAGGGGTTTTGTTAGAATATCAACAACCTACTCATGAGTCCCAATGTGATGGAACCTTATTGCTCCTTGTTGTACCATATCTCGTATAAAGTGGTACCTGATATCTATATGCTTGGAGCGACCATGAAACACGGGATTCTCTAATAATCAAATCCCACTCTAGTTGTCACAGAGTATCATGGTGGCATCTAACACATGTCCAAACATCTCACTGAAGAACTTCTTCAACTAGACAACTTCACAGGAGGCCATACTAGCAGTTATGTATTCGGCCTCGACGGTGCTCAAGGAAACCTAGTTCTGCTTCCTGCTCATCCAGGATATCGAAGCAGAACCCAAAGAAAAGTAGCATCCAGAAGTTCTCTTGCAATCCACCACACCTCCAGCCCAATCAACATCAGAATAACCATGTAGCCTCACATCTCCAGCAGTGTATTTCAGTCCATGAGTGATTGTGCCTCGAAGATATCTCATAATATTCTTGGCACCAATCAGATGTATATGATGAGGCTTAATCATATATTGGATCAACGTGTTAATTGAAAAACATATGTTCGAATGGGAGCTCACCAAGAACATTAGTGCTCCTGTGAGTGGACGAAACTCAGAAGCATTTCCTAATTTAGGTCTAGAAGCACTACCACATAACTTCTTAAAGTTAAGTTCCATCAGAGTAGTCACAAGCTTGCAATCCACCATCCCAAATCTTTCCAATATCTTCACAACATATTTTCGTTGAGAGAGGAAAATTTCACCTGGCTTTTGCCAAACCTCCAATCCTAGGAAATAGTGCATTGGTCCTAGGTCTTTCATCTCAAATTCAGAAGACAACTCCCTCTTACATTTGTGAATCAGATAATTTTCACCTGTTAGAAAGAGGTCGTCCACATAAAGTACCAAAATGAGAGGTTTATCATTTTCAACCTTAAAGTAAAGGTTCGGATCGACTTCACTTCTAGTGAATTCCAACTTCATTAGATAGCTATTGATCCTCTCATACCAATCCCAAGGTGCTTGCTTCAATTCATAGAGATATTTCTTCAACTTGCATACATGAGATTCCCGATCATGGACCTCAAACCCCTCGGGTTGTTCCACACAAACTTCCTCTTTGATTGAAACATGCAAGAAATCGGTCTTGACATCCATCTGATGTAGGTTCCATCCTTTCGAGGGAGAAAGGGCTATGATCGAGTCGATGGTGATGTATCATTGAACATGTGAAAATATATCAACGTAATCTACAACTTCCTTTTAAGAGAAGCCTCGAGCAAGAAAGTGACCCCTGAACTTTTCTGCACTTCCATGAACTCCAAGCTTGATTTTGTAGAGCCACTTAGAGGTGACAACCGATTTTTCTTGGGGTCTAGGGACCACATCCCATACATCATTCTTCATAATTGACTCGTATTCTTCATTCATAACATCCTTCCATACTCGATTCTTCATGACTTCTTCGAATGATGAAGGCTCATTTTGACTGATAGTGCTCATGGCGGTCAAATATCCTTGATACCTATTCGGCTTCTTACTTTCACAGAAAGTCCCTCTTGTTGCAATTTGTCTCTCAGAATATTCGAGAGTTTCCCTAAGACATGAGGGTCTCCTTTTGGAGGAGGAGGGCTCATGAGGAGGGGCATCAATAGGATCCATAGGTTTATCAATATCAAGCATAGTTTCATCTTCTTTTGCACCTTGATTTCCGGTGTTAGCTTCTTTGTCCTTCCATAGTATAGGAAGGTTCTTGATCTTCCCAAGGGTCATATATTCATCGAAGGTGACATCATGAATTATATCAACTTCCTTTTGAAAAACCAAATAAATTATATATCCCTTAGAATTTTCACTATATCCCACAAAGATTCCTTTCTTCCCAGATGCACCCAATTTTCTTATTTTCTCTTTCGGCACCTGAAAATATAAGGGGCTTCCAAAACTTATAAAATGATAGACATCAAGTTTCTTACTAGTGAACATTTCTTCAGGAGTCTTGGAGTCCAATTATTGATGAGGGCATCATTTTTTAACATACATGGTGTTATTTGTAGCTTCAACCCATAGGAACTTTGGAAGGCCTTGAGCATTTTTCCTCCTAGTTAATTCCATTGCTACTATCCCGATGCTTTTAGAATTCCTTCTCCAAAGTGATCTCTTAAGTATATTGGAGGGAAATTGTTTACTTGATTGGAACCCATGGATTATAATTTGATTAGGAGAAAGGGATGAGAAAGCTTCCTATTCTTCAATATATTCCACAAGTTAAAATCATACCGAACAATTTCCTTTATGTTTAATTGATATGACAATCACTCGAGCATTTGCTAGGATTTTGAGACCTTTTTCAATGAATTTTCTCTTATTTTGAAAGTTATGTTCTCAATTAAAGAAATTAAAGAAAGGGTGAAAATGATTCAATGGAAGGATTTTCTATTTTAGTTCCTAAGAATGCCTTGCTAATGTGAAGGGCTAGCTATTTTCTTGACTCAAAATTAGCCACATTTAACTTCCTAGAATTTATTTTAATTTCATTTTTGCTGTGTTTATATTGTTATCCTTGAAGTTGGTGATCTATTATGTGTGTAATAGTAAGTATTAACTACAAATAACTCTCAAAGGTGATATTGATGGATGACTAACTTAAAAGGTCCCTACTTGACACTTTAGTATTACATGATCATGCAAAGAAATTATTAATCAATATTAAAGGGAAGATGATTAATGTGCAGTGTTTCTTGGCTTGTCATATAATTACTACATTTTTGGCTCCCAATAATATATTTGAGGCTAATTTTTGGTTGTTACTTCTGGAGCTTCTCTTTGGCTCAGAAAAACATCGAGGATTAATGTCCATTGCAAAAGCAGTAGAGGACATGGGATCAATTGGTACAATGAGTAGATAACCGCTAGAGAAACACTGAGGCACCATAATTTCTTGTGTATTTAGATTCACTTGAAATTAACTATTCACAAAAAGTACCTTTTTTTCTGAATATTTTCATGTATACAAAAATACTAAAATCGCAATTTCAGACTAATTATTCAAACTAATAATTATCCGATAGTCATAATTTATAATTAAATAATATAATATGATTAATATTATAGAAAAAACTATAGGGTTTGACTGTGAGGGGCATTGTGACAATATATGTACACTTCTCATTGTATTAGACAATCATCTCTCAGAGTTTGATATCCATCCAACGGAATGCACTCCCAGAGGCCATTGTGGGATTGAAATTTTTTCATTCAATGGACAAGTGCTGATATGTTTTCTTAGGCCTTAGTGTTCTGCTTCCCAAGGTTTTGACACTACTCACATCTAGCACCTTCATTCAACCAAGTGAGGTACTTATCTGGGAAAGTTGAATTATTTTGTCTGCACAATCTAATATGATGTTGGATCAATCTCATGATCCTAAAAACATAGGTCATAATAGCAACGAACTTTTACTGTGGGCAGAAGAATATCCAAATTTAAGGAACATGATTCTTTTAGAACAAGCAATAAGGATATTTTTACACTGATCTTTTTTTTTTCAATTTTTTTTCACAGGTTATCTATTCGAATTCAAGCTTCTGTGATCCATATTTTGAATATTAGAAACTTTTTCAAAAAAAATAACATTAGAAGACTATTGCTTGATATTTTTAACATGTAACTTAGTTGGTATGATTGTGCCTAAGGTTTTGATGAAGGTTGAATACTAAGTTCCTAAGGTTTTATTTTCTATGGTGACATTTTATTTGCTTTGTTTACACAGGTCATCTAGCTGCATAATGGCCACTATCGAATGATGAGGTATATGTCATATAAATATTTTATGGTATACTTTATTTTATATTCAAGTATTCATCATATTTCATGTCGTATACTCTGCATTGTATATTCTTTCATTTTCAGGAAAGGAACTCAATATTGATGGTAAGAAGCAGCAATTGAAGAAAGAGGAGAACAATAACACTGAAGCGACAAATGCAAAATGAGAGAGAGAAGAGAATATGTCTAGTGATACCCTTAGAGCCAATATATTGCATAAGACACACTCATAGAGACTAATAGTCAAGCCTTTAGAGTTGGTGAATTCACTTTCAATGCTTTGGCATCACAGCGATAATGTTTTGAAATATTGTAATACTTGATATTTTATATAATAAAATTTATATGGTTGAAAGTATTTTTATTTGCACTTGATATTATTTAATCTTGTAATTAACATATGTAACTTTGTGTTATCATATTAGATAAACATGCACATTGTATGGAATTTTTTCTAAAATTTAGTCACAAAATCATACTAATTAATTTATTTTGATTAATAATGAAACACATAAAATCAATCTAAAACTATTATATTAGTAGTTTACATTAATTAAATATGAACACGAGTAAAATGAATATATGACTAAATTAGTCGTTTATAATGATTATGAATGAAATTAAATGAAATGAATAGAAACTACTAAATTATTCATTTATATAATAAATATGAAAATACCAAAAAAAGATAAATGACTACTGCAAATGATATTTTTTTTAATTAAAACGATGACTAAATTTTGCATATATATGACTATTAGTAGCTAATTTACAGTATCTTATAACACAACTAAAATTTATTCATATTTATTTGGTCATTAATTGGTTTCAAATTATGACTAAAATTTGCATATATATGACTATTAGTAGCTAATTTACAATATCTTATAACACGACCAACATTTTAGTCATATTTCTTTGGTCATTAATTGGGTTTCTCGAGGATTCATATAGTAATATATTTTGTTGAATATTTGGTCATTAATTGCGACAACTAATGACTAAACCAATGAAACATTTATGACCAAATTAATGACTAAATATACTACTAGATGGTAAAATTGAGGAAACCAATTAATGACTAAGCTAAAAATGACTAAAAGTTGGTCGCGTTATAAGATACTGTAAATTAGCTACTATTGGTCACTGATTGAAAATTTTCCATTATTTTTCATTATTTTTCATTGAAAATTTTCCATCATTTTCCATTATTTTTCCTCATCTCACATGCAACCTAGAAGCCCTGGATGAGTTTTGATTAATGTGTTCTATGAGATCCCACATCCATGCTTGGAAAATGGAACGAGCATGAATGGCTGAAGAAAGATTTGGCTCAGCCATTCTATGGTCAGGTGGAACATAGTAGTCCCATCTCCAGTTTGTTCATTGTATTCATTAATGAGAAATCCATTCCCTTGATTCTCATGTGTTAAGGTATTGATGTAATTATGGATTTTGATGGCTAATATGTTTATGTCATTTTTGTTCGTATTATGTTGGTTACACCCACATTTTATGACAACAGCTATGTATGTCTCTCCACAGGTTTTTACTCATATATGAATGAATAATGTGTCTATGGCCTAAGAGATGAATATACAGCAAATGGCATGAGGGAAGATTGGTTTGTAGCGATTTTCAGATAAGTATGAGATACCTACTCCTAATTCTATTGTTTACACCTGTAGGATTACATGTCTATGATATGTTTGACGAAATGCTTGTCATGGTGAGTAGGGATCTAGTCAAGGACTTGAATATGTGTTTTCTTTAGTATCTTTATTTCCATGTTAATTTATTGATTTGAAGAGATGGACCAATTCCGGCAAGTGTCCCAGGCTCTGAGCCTTAAAAGGTGGCATAAATCCCAGGGTCGTTGGCACAACAATGAAAATTTTTGTCCACAGTTGCTGGCAGGGAGGCCTGTGAGAGTGAGTTCGGGTTGTTTGTCACTCCCTTACCCATAAAATGAGAGAAACTATGACCCAAGAGACCTAAAACAATAGTGGGACCCAGGGACAAGCTTGAGTGGCTGCCTTGTCTCCTGAAGGTTCTGTTGATGAGGTTGGATGACTGTGTGTGGAGTTCCATTGATTCCATTTCCTTAAAGTCACCAAGGAGGTTGAATCTTATCATAGTGGAATCTTGTCACATGTTTACTCTGGCTGGCTGGTTGCATGGGTAGATGTGGGAGGAGTGTGTTACATGGTATATGTTTTAGTGATGTTTGGTATATGTACATATGTATATGGATGTAATTTCCACCATGAGCTATGTTATAAAGCTCCAATAAGTGGTATGGGTGTCATGTGATTATGATTTTACACTTGTTGTGTTGTCGTGTTCATTTTCTTCTCAGTGGGATGATCATTGTAAATATGGAAATGAGATAAGTTATAAAGCTCTGTTGGCAATGTGTTTTTCTTCCAGCAGCCTTGTTGGTTGTAGGTGTTGTTGAACACCGAGGGAGGTGTCCCCCCAAGGGAGAGCGTTTAGTAACAACTCTTGTGAAAATTCCATGAATTAAAAGTTAGTAAAGAAAAAATAATAACCACGGTTGTTAAGACACTTATTCAAAGATTAATGTTGGGAAAAAACATAGTGATGGGGATCACTAGTGATTAATCAATGGCTAAGGAAATTGGCAAAGGAAATGGCAAAGGATTTGGAAAGGAAAAATGCCATTTTGGCACATTTATTTATGAAAATGATGGAAATTAGGAGAAAATGGAGGCGAAAGGTGACATGTTTCATGTGAAGAGGAAAATGAAGGAAAATAATGGAAAATAAAGAAAATAGAGGCCTCATTAATAAAAAGGCTTCTGAGGATTAGTTCACAAACTTTTGTCAGTTCAGTTTTGTATCTCTCTCTCTATTAACTCTCTCTCATACTCTTGGACACTTAGAGTTTTCTTGGAGAACTCTTGGATTGTTTGGCATACTTGGAGTTTTAGAGCAAGAATGAAAAGGAAGAGCAACAAAGTATAAGAGGAAATCAGGATCAATAGCTACAATGGATTGTTTTTGCAGGTACCAAGTTTCATGTATGCTTTCCTCACTAGTTTTGGCATGCATGGAATATGCATGTCGTTTATTGGTGATGATATGTCACTCGCGTGGAGGATTGCCTGGATTGACAATGGATTTTTCTAGCCTTTCCATTTCTTGGATAGACATGGTGTTGTGGCTTTATTTATTTGCTTTCAGTTTGGTTCTGATGTTTCCTTTAGCTTAGGCTGAGTTACTATTTCCAGCAGCCTTTGCTGGACAAATCCTCTGGATCTCTATAATAGCTTGGGTTGAGTTACTAGTCTTGGAACCTTAATTGGACAAATTCTCTAGAGTCCTTGGTGCGTTGAGTTACTAGTCCTAGAGCCTTAGTTGGAAAAATGCATTGTAGCCCGATGGCAGCTCTGGGTTGAGTTACTTCAATTGGAGGCCTTGGTTGGAACAAACACTCTAGAGCCCTAGAAGGCTTGGGTAGAGACAAATCTGGTGATGGCTTTTTGATGCCCAACTAGTGAGGTGGAATCATTGATTGATGGATTGAGGTGGCTTGGCCTATAGAAGCCATGGATGGTTTTGATTGATGTGTTTTATGAGATGCCACATTCATGCTTAGAATATGGCATGGGGGTGATTAACTAAAGAGATATTTTTCTCACCCATGTTTACGGTTGGGTGGTTCGTGGAAGTACCACAACTCAATGGCCTTTGCATCATTAATATGAGGTTATTTTTCTTTGTGATTTCATGAGTATTATACTACCTTATATGTGGATTATATGGCTATGATTTCCTTGGTATTTATGTTGTTCTAATGTTGGTTATGAACATGTATTATGACAATATCTATGTATGGCTCTCATCATGTTCTTAATTGTAAACGAATGAACAATGTATCTATTACCTAATGGATGAAACTGCAACTAATATGTTGAGGCATCAATGTTTCTTAGTGATTCTCAGATGAGTATGAGACCCATATGCTCAAATCTATTGTTTAAACCTGTAGATTACATATTTGTGACATGTTTCACGAAATTCCTATCATGGCTAGTAGGGGTCTAGTCAAGCCCTTGTTCAAATATTTGAATTTGTATTATTGTAATGCTATCATCTTTTAGTTCTAGAAGTGTCATGTAGTTCTCGGCAGTGACCTAGGCTCTAGGCCTGAAAAAGAGGCTCAAATCCTGGAGACATAAGCATAACACTGAGTAGGACAGTCCTTGGACGCATGCACACCCATGCTATGGGAGTGTCCAAAGCCTCATGGACGCATGCAAGCCCATATCAAGGGAGCATATGAGAGTTTAAATGTCAAAAAATGTATTGGGGCCTAGGGGCTAGTTTCCTGAGAGGTTGAGATGGTTCTTAGGAGTCATGTTGTTGATGTGGAAAGTTCGTATGATGTGTTTCTGTCAATTCCACTTCCTTAAGTTGAATTAGGAGGTCGAATCATATCATAGTAAATTATTGTCACATGTTTACCTCAGTTGGCCAGATACTTGGGTAGATGTGGGAGGAGGGTGTTACAACAATTTGGTTACAAAAAGAAAAGTTCATGTTAACTTCATCCACATTTCAAATTGGTTACAAACAAAAAATTCATGCCACCCCTATTTTTGATGGCCTCCATTTTTTGAATTGCCCAAACTTGTTGAATTTTTTGCCTGAACCAAGCCGTTTCCATATGCTTAAGTCCAATTTTCTCCTTATAACCATGGAGGGATTGAGTAACAGAATTTTCCACTTGTGCTACTAACCTCAATATTGATTGGAGGTGGCCTATAATACACAGGAATTACCCCCTACATTGGTAGGTGTATAGGATATGGGTATAACCCTTGGATGATAGTGGGGGACTTGGATGTTAATCAAGTCCTGCTATGATGTTGTATGATCCATGATGTGTTCCAAAGTCTTGGACATCACCCTGTTTTCCTCCAACTGACTTGCACCATTATCTTCCCTGTTTATCACCCCACCTTTTTCCAACACATGTTGAACCTTTCTTTCCTCCCTCTCTTTCCTTGCCAATTTTTTTTTATGTTCCTTCTTTTCCCTTGTTTTTTTTTCTTTCAAGGCTTTCCTTTGCTTGAGATGCAACTACTACAATCCTTGAATCTCTCTTTTCCTTGGCCAACTCCTTATTTCTCCATTTAGATTCCTGAATTTCAAGTTTTTTATGCTTAGTATTAAACATTAGGTTCATATATTGTTCAGATATAGTCTATTACTGAATGTGTTGATGAGGCCTTCACTCTCTCTACTAGTAGCTTTAGGAACCTACCAAGTATTCTTTGAAACTTACCTTTCAACCTCAGGGAAACCTGATTCATCCCCATTTTTTTCTTCATTTGGTACTTCATATTGAATAGCCTCTTATTCTAGTGATCCATTGTCCATAAAATAAGGAACAAGTTCAGTGCTCAACTCTGCTGGTTGTGAAAGCATGGCCATGTTTTCATCATTGGTAGATGACACATCATGTTTTTTTTCATTCATCATGGCCTCTAGCAACCATGATGGCGGGGTTACTTGGGTTGGCATGCTCAATTGGTCATTGTTTATTCTTGTTACATTCTCTTTTGAAACCACATTTTCGTTGTCATTTTCATGATCAACTACCTCATTTGGAATATCAAATTCAAAATTAGTAGGTGCTTCAGTGGGTGTGGCAACTTCCATGTTATTCACAATTGGTTCATCACTAAATTATGTCTCACTTACATGTTCATCATCATATAAATGCCCTTAAGAAAGGTGTTGGGCAGCGGATCCCCCGCGTAACGGTTTTGGGGCTTAAAGCCCACAATTTTGGGTATTGGTATTGTAAAGGCTCCGTGAAGTGCACAAGGCATGAATTGTAATGAGTCAAGTCAAAGGGTAGTCTGCCCTAAAATATTGTAATTTAGTCTAGAATGTTTTGGCCTACCCATGGTCTGCGGACCATAGGAATGTATAAATAGAGCGAGGCTCTAGGTGTAGAAAGTAGTTAAGTTAAGATTAGATCTAAAGTGTTATGGGTTGTTAAATGAGATATTCTCTCTAATTCTGTAAGTCTAGGGCTGTAGAAGTAGGAGAGGCTCTGCAACTATGTGTGCAGAGGCCTGGTAGAGTCCGCAACTGTGTGCGCAAACCCCTGCAACTTTGTGCGTAGGGTAGGAAGTGGATTGTAATTGGAAAAAGCATTAATAAAGATAGGTTAGTTTTGGAATATCGCATATCTGTTTCTCTGTTTCTTTTTATGCATCTATTCACAGTGTATGATTGTACGCATGTCTGTTTATGTTAAATGGTAACTGAAAGTATTGTGCCTACTTAAATTAATTCAAGATCTATAATAATACTAAGCACAGAAAGGGTAAAGAGCATTTGCGCTCATCCTCCAAGCCGCACGAAGGTAGTTGCTCTGAACAGACGGCTGTGCGAAGTAGCGCAACGTGAGAGATCGATCCACGAACCTTCTAGAGCTCATCAAGACATCCTTAGGGTGCAGAAACCTGGTTCCAACACCCTCCCCATACTAGCTCAGGTGATACCTCAGTCCGCACTCCGCAGACTGTTGCCGAAAGGGTCAGTAGTTTTGGGATTTGTTTGGCTAAACATTTATGAACCTGGGTCAGGCCCCATTAAGCCAACTAATGGTTCCATTGTCATGATCGGGATCTACCTAAGGGATGTCTGATGTAGGAACATTGGAACCCTATGAAGAAGGAAATTGAAGATTGGTTGGATCAAAAGCTTCACGAGTTCATATTACAGGAAAACAAAACCCTGCAGATATCTGACAAGAGGTGGTTGGATCACTTCATATATATGGAAACCCATGAGATCTTCTTTGCGACCTTCTCTTTAGAGCTGTATGATTGGATCGTGAGGTTAGCAGATAGCCAGGGAAGGTGCAATCTCGATCAGTCGATAGTGTGGACTCCAGATTTGGTGCGCAGTCTAGAAGCATCTGAAGATAAGATCACACAGGTCGTAGGCCATTGGCTGGATCAGATAATAGGAGGGTTTATCACTGAATTTGCGATAGAAATGAATGTTAGCTATAGCAAAGCAGAAAGATGTTTTCTCAAGGGACCGTGAGGTAAGTACAAGTACATCAAATCTTTGAATACCTAGAGTAAGATGTTGTTATGTGAAAAACGAGTGATGTGATACATTAATGAGTGTAACAACGCGGAACGGAAAGGTTTACAAAGGTATCGAAGGGTTAGGAAACAGTCCTTTAATTTCACCTCCGCGAGCAAGCAAGGAAGAGCGCGCTTGGGTTTCGCCAAGGAGTGCGGTCATTTTGATAAGGCAATGCATTCCACAGTTATCACCTCCACTTATGCCATCCCTCACTTCACCTACTTCATCTCCTTCTTCAACCACCCCACCTCCACCAAACCAACAGTTTAGCATGGCGAGCACAATCAAGCTGCTTGTATTCATAGGAGTAGGAAATGAAGATCCAAATCAGTTTTGGTTCGTAGTAAAAGGAGTGTGGGAAGCACATGGTGTTACGAATGATAACATTAAGAAGCCACATTGGTAAGTGCACTGTAGGATCGCACGTTGACTTGGTATATCAAGCACTTGAGTGATCACCCGAACTCGGGAATAGCGGAGATCTAAATCGCGTTGAGCAGAGAATTTAGCTGGCCGAAATCTGAAACGCAGTCGATCATCGGATTTAAGGAGATTGCGATGCTTCCAAGTGAAACCCCTGGGATCTGGATCATAGGCTGAGAAGTACAATCCACGATGCTAATATGACACTGACAAATGCACAGCACCACGTGTGGTTTGTGGTGTCTTTGACACCACACCTGAGGATGACACTATCACAATAGAAGCTCTCAACCCAGGCAGAAGCATTGGAAATGGCGATGAGGTTGCATGAAACACCGATACAGGATCCACGGTTGGGAGTCCAACAAATCCACACGCAAGTACAAAACCTATACTTAGAGATGCAGAGCTTGAAGCAGGATAGGGTGCCCTGACCAGAAGCACGCGAAGAAGTGTGGTGCATAAAATGTAAAGGCCAGGGCCATGATAAGGATCATTGTCTAGTATTCATGAATTATTTGGTAGGAGGGGGACCGATGCCTTTGACACCAGAGGCACAGGTGAGCCCGAGTGTGGCACCTATGCTCTGGTGCGTGATCTGTCAAGTGGGAGGAAAGCACACGACTGGAAACTGTCACTTGTTGTAGAAGTACACACAGACTCTGCGGCCACTATATTGTAATTTTTGTAGATCAGTGGGCCACGATGAGCGGACATGTCGGAGCTATGAGCTAATGATGGATAGGACCCCTTCTTATCGAACGCAGATAGAAACGCAAGGCTTCGATCCAGCCGTAGCAATAGCGTGGGGTGGATTTCAAGGGTGAGGTCAAGGACAAGGAGGAATGGGGCCAAAAAGGGGCCACAGATAGCTAATCTGTTATAATTGTAGAGGATCTAGGCACTACGCTCGTGATTGTACCAACCCAACGAGAATATCTTGTCCATATTGTGAGAAGTTTGATCATGAAATGGTAGATTTCTCGACGTTGATCGCACAAATGCTTGAAAAAGGGGTACTACAGCCTACTCTGAGGCAAAATATCGAAATGATGAGGTCTGAACCATGCGAAGAAGACCCCAAGTTAAAAACGATGCTCAGAAGTGTCACGGCCATAGGGGAAGATAAGGGGAAGCAACCTGAGGAAGATACTTGGGTACACAAGGCTCCTACAAAGGAACCTAAGTTTGACTTGGAACGCACCAAGGAAATGTTTATGGAAGTTAAGAAGAGCTTCGTGGAGGCCTCTACTTCAGGTAGTAAGGATCACCCAGAGACAGAACTAGATCCTTCTATGCTAACTACCTTTTTAGAGACATGCATAAAGTTGCTACGTGACAATAAGGCAGTCAAAGGACTACAAGAGCTGATTGCTAGGTATGTAGGGTCAGAGGAACTGCGCGTTGTTCAAAAGATGGGGAAGCATGTTTTGCGCACCAAGAGGGAAATGCGACTGAAAGTGCAAATTAGCGAATATGAGATGGATCAGGTAATCCTAGAATTGGGTTCAGACGTGAACGTGTTACCAAAGTAGACTTGGGAACGCATGGGCAAGCCCGTGTTACAATGGTATCCTATTCAGTTACGGATGGTGAACTAACAAAAGATCTTTCCCATGGGGAGACTGTCTAGTCAATTTAACGTCTTCAATTGCTCTACATAAATTATCAATCCGGGTATCGTAAACTGATGAAGTGTGGTGCACCATATGTGCTTAGTTAACCTTTTCTTACTTCGTTGTTTTATAGATTTTATTTTGTTTTGGGGTTTTGTTTTTGTTGGGTTCCTAAAGTGTCTAATGCAAATGGAAATCCTAATCAAAGTTTTCAAAAAGGTTTTCAAACTTGCAATGATGAAATCAATTATTAAGAAAAAATAAAAATGTACCTAAATTCTAATTAAACCAAACAGTGAGCTAGTGACTATGAAACCCAGTATCCTTGCTGCTGTATAAAAAGAAAACTGAACTTAAAGCAATTCAAAAATTGTAAGAAAAGTAAACTAAATCATATTACATCAACTCATATTCTGACCCCTCACCATTCGACTCGCTTTGGCTATAGGAGGTAATCATAAAAAAATTGAGTAATCTGATATCTAAATTGCATAAAATGAAACTAAGATCAAACTACGCATTCATACTTCAATCCCTCACCATTCGACTCACTCTCGCTATAGGAGGTAACTGAAAATGACATGAGTAATCTAATCACTAACTTGCAGAAAAATAAACTAATATCAAACTACGCATTCATACTTCAATCCCTCACCATTCGACTCGCTCTGGCTATAAGAGGTAACTGAAAATGACATGAGCAGTCTAATATCTATCTTGCATAAAAGTAAATGAACAAAACAAAACTGAAAGGAATAAACAGTGATGGAATTAGAACTAAGAAAATAAATCAGTAGAAGGACAAGATAATTCCATCATGTCATTAGTCATTAAAAAGCTATGTGCATTACTAATCTACAATCAAC
>APFE031144033.1:144279-159783 GCA_000404065.3 Pinus taeda
TTTTTAACCACAAATTCACTTAAAAGGCTTAGAATTAATAAAGTTTGGGAAAACATAAATGTGGCCCAATGATAATGAAAGTGGGATGAATGTGGTGACATAGTAGTGAAATGGAGGTGAAATGGAGGTGATATAATGGACATAATAGTGAAAGTGTAATGGAAATGAATGACATTTTCAAGACTCAACAGAGACTGCAAGGGGTAACAGTGGATATCGAAGGTATGAGCACATAGAAGGACTTCGAGGTAATAGAGATTGTAGATGACAATAACCCTTACCCCACGTTGCTAGGAATAGACTGGGCCACATATATGAATGGAGTCATCAACCTAAAAAAATGGGAGATGATATTCGAGAAAAAGTCCCTACGCATATTAGTTCCACTAGATCCAGCTGAAGGAGAGTGCTACACTGAACCCATGCACAATGATGGAGGTGATGAGGAACCGGATTGTATCTACAAGATAATAGCTCGAAACCAGGAGTGGCTAAATCAGCTGCAGGTGGAAGGGTCTCGTGGGAGCGCTCAAGGTCTTGCCCTTCAAATTCAAATGAAGAAGATGAACATTGGCACAATCGGTTGAGTGAAGTGACGACGCTAAATTGTAATATAATGACCAAATCATTGTGTTGCGTAATAGCCCAGGCTTGAGATCTACTGACATATGATGGCTTGACAATAGTGGATGAATTCTTGAATAAGTTTGAGAGTGCAGTACCAGAGCACCAGAGGTTCGATGCATTAAAGTGGGCGCTACGCGACACCTACGCATTGGTGGGGAACATGTGAAAGAACCTTTGAAAACTGACGTGGCTGCAGGAGGATGATGCAGCTAAGGTTTTAGAAGCCGAAACTACGAATAATCGAGAAATACAATGGACACGATGACCCATGCACGCACCTCACAAAATGGACCAAAGCCTATGGAGAAGAACCCCAGCCTAAATGGGTACACTTATTTTACCATACCCTGGATGTCATCCCAAGAAACTGGTATACCGAGACAAAACTTTGGCATGGTACGTGTGAATGGAATATCTTGCACGAGGGATTTTTGTTAATTTTTTCATTTGAAGACCAATGGGCAGATACTGTTGACGATGCGCTACAAGTTATGAAAGCCACCATTTTCAAAATACCATAGGAACCATGGGAAATAGCTCAACCAATATGATCACCTCAGTTAAGCCATGCCCTAGAATGTTACAATGTACAAGTGGAGGATGAGGATGATGACCACCGAAATATTAATATTCCAGAAACTGAAGGGAGTCACAAAGTTCAAGGACCAACAATCGAGGACCCCGACATCACTGCACCACTAAAAACAAAGCAGGTAAACAATGGTACAGATGCAGAACTGAAGTACGTGACGCTTGGGGATTATTGGAATGATGCCATGGTGGATAAGGTCGTCGAGCTACTTCGCAAATATCAAGACTTGTTCCCAACAAAAATCACAGAGTTAAAGGGGATCCTTGGTGACTTAGGAATGATGAAGATTACCCTAAAACCATATGCGAAGTTAGTTAAGCAGTGACCTTACTGTTTGAATCCAAAGTATAAGGAAAAGGTCCATGAAGAGTTGGAAAAAATGCTTACAGCAGGAATTATTGAACCAGTGGAAGAATCTGACAAGGTGAGTCCTATGATAGTGCAGGAGAAAAAACAGAAGGGTGAAATTCGGATCTGCGTAGACCTCAGGAAGATTAATGACACCCGCGTTCACGATCCATTCCCAACGCCATTTACGGATGAAGTATTAGAGAATGTTGGTGGATAGGAATCTTACTCATTTACAGATGGATTCTCAGGGTACCATTAGATCAAGATCGCGCCAGAAGATAGGAGCAAGACAACCTTCACGACCGAATGGGGTTTTTTTTAGTACACTGTTATGCCCTTTGGTTTGAAGAATGCACCAGTGTTATTTTCATGCGTAGTGGTGGTCGCGTTCAAGAAATTCATCCACAAGTTTTTGGAGGTTTATTTCAACGATTGGACTGTATTTGGGCTAGTCAAGAAACATATAGTGAGCTTACAATTGATGTTGGATACTTGTCGACGACACCAAATTGCATTGAATCTTAAGAAGTGCACCTTCCTTGTCCCCTTGGGAAATTTGCTCAGCCATGTGGTCTGTAGACAAGGCCTGATGGTTTCCCCTGCGAAGATTGTTGTCATTCTCAATCTGGAAGCACCACGAAGTGTCAAACAACTCCACACCACGTTAGGGCACACTAGCTACTATCGGAAGTTTATTAAGAGCTATGCACAAATCATGACACCAATGGCACAGTTGTTGAAAAAGGACACCACATATTGTGGGAATGATGAGTGTAAGAAAAGTCTGGAGATCCTCAAGGAAAGAATTTAATGTACATGTTGATGCGTCATGTATCAAGTTGGGTGTTGTACTCACGTAGGAAGGAGTGGAAGGAATTGATCAACCGATCGCATTTGCAATTTGACGATTGTCCAAGGCTGAAAAGAACTACTCCACTACTAAGCACGAGGGATTGGAGATGGTATACGCACTCCAGAAATATCGCCACTATCTACTTGGTGGACACTTCAAGATGTATACTGATCATTCCATGTTGAAATACCTGGTGAACAAGCCTGTGTTGGGGGGGCGCATATGTAGATGGTTGTTTCTGTTTCAATAATATGACTTTGAGGTCATCGTAAAGCTGGGACACTTAAACGCAGGCCTATATCACCTATCTTGAATTGAGAACAGTGAGGAGCCAACAAATTTGGAGGAAGGACTAACTGATGCACAACTCTATGCAGTGCGTGTTGCGGACTGCCACTTCAAAGATATAATCCATTTCTTAACCACAGGGACCGCATCATAGGGATATTCAATCCAATAGAAGAAAGAATTGGTGGTACGCGCAGTGGATTTTTCTATTTTCGCGGGGAACCTCTACAAAATGGGAAATAACGAAATATTATGAAGATATGTACCTGAATTTGAATGAGGATATATCCTAAAAGAAGCACATGGGGGGCTACCGGAGGACATTATGCGGGACAGGCGATAACACTAAATATTCTTCGTGTTGGACTATGGTGGCCAACCCTACATCAAGATTCGAAAGCGTATTGTCGGGCTTGTGATGTATGTCAACAGATTGGGAAACCATCATGAAGGGCTAAAATCCCACTCAATCCACAGATGATGCTGCAGCCATTCGAAAAGTGGGCGATAGACTTTGTGGGGCCCATCACACCTCGAGGGAAGACGAGCGCGCGCTATATCATCACTGCGACAGAGTACTTGACTCGATGGGCGGAAGCATAGCCGGTTAAGGATTGCACGGCCACTACAACTGCGAAGTTTTTGTTCGATAATGTGTTGAAATGGTTTGGATGCTAGAAAATTCTAATGAGTGACCGTGGCACGCACTTCCGAAATGAAAATATCAGTGCACTCACTCAGGAATTCCAGGTATATCATCAGCAAAGTACATCGTACCATCTGCAAGTGAATGGAATAGTAGAAGCATTAAACAAGATTTTGGAAATTGCGTTGATCAAAGTATGTAACGCGCAATGAAACGATTGGGATTTGCGCATACCTGCCATGTTATGGGCATACCGAACCACATGCCTGCCATGTTATGGGCATACCGAACCACATGCATATCAATGAATGCTATTTGAATATATGATTAATGGTTTGGTATGTGGCAACGGTTCTTTTGAGATTTATCATAGGCCTCCCTCCCTTTATATATTTAACGTAGTCCTCCCTCCTCTATGTTATCGTCATTTTCCATTAATTTCTTGTTTTTGAACTTAGACCTAACATGACTTCGAACCTTGAAGACCTAAAGGTGAACCTTTAATAACAAGTGGCTTTGCTAGTTTTATGATGTGAAATAATTTTTTACCTATTAACGAGTTCAATGTAAAAATCAAATGTATTGACTTGAATCTCCATCCACAAATATAAGAACTTTAATTGATAGAAATATCAAGCCTATGTGTTTTCTTTGGATTCTCTAATATTTTTGTTGACATGACTTTGAACCTTGAAGAGCTACAGGTGGACCTTTACTAACAAGTGGATTTTCTAGTTTTATGATGTGAAATAAATATGTACCTATTAAAGAGTTGGACATAAAACTCAAATGTATTGACTTGAATCTCCATCCACAAATATCAGAACTTCATTTGATAGAAATGTCAGGGCTATGTATGGTTTTTGGATTCTTTGGTATTTTTTTTGACATGACTTTAGAACCTTGAATACCTATAGGTGGGCCTTTAATAACACGTGGATTTGCTATTTTTATGATGTGAAATAAATATTTACCTATTAAAGAGATGAATGTAAAACTAAAATGTATCAAATTGAATCTCCATCCACAAAGATTAGAACTTTATTTGATAGAAATATCAAGCCTATGTGTTTTGTTTGGATTCTCTATTATTTTTGTTGACATGACTTTGAACCTTGAAGACCCACTGTTATGTGGAATTTTGTATCTACAGATAAACACAATTTCCCTAAGTGGGTAGCTACACCTAGAACAACATAATTAAAGCACTTAACCTTTTTCTGTAGAACATAAACAAGACAAGGGACCTACTTGTTCTATTTTGCTTTCCCTTTGTCTCCTTTGTATGGCTCTCATCACTCCTTCTCAAACTTAATCCACTCAATAAGTACCTGCAATCATAAATAGAGGACAAAAACCAATCAAAGCAAGAGATCTATCTACTATAATAAAATCGAATTGAAAGCATTTACACATATAATCATCATACATAAAGACAAGAATATGGGAAAAGGTGTAAACAGCTTTATTAAGTAGAAGGAAGAGTTACAACCATGAAGTCTGATCCAATATCACTCCTCTAGCTTGGGTTCCAACCAACATCACATCAAAACCAAAACACTCTGGCAGCATAATAGTGCTTGCTTATAATCTCAAACCTCACACCAACAGTATATCCTTACAAATTATCAAAGTCCAACCCCTAATCACTTATATGAGTGCTCAGTTTATATGAAAATGGAGGGAGTTTGGTCATAAATGAGGGTATTGAATGGCCTTCCAAACTTAGAGTTAGTTTCCATGAATGAAGGGATGAGAGGATAGGAGGTTACTTAACTCATTTCCTATCCAATTTCGAGCTCATAAGATATGATAAGTGTGGGAATCTACTAGATGGATCTAGAAGATAAGAATATTTCCAGAACCCTATGATGATTTCGCTCAATCTCACCCAACGTAGGTCAAAGTGGGCCTAAGTGCTCTGGAAAACACCCTAACATTGGCCTACCTGCACAAAAGTGTGCTTACCCCTGACCAAGGCTGCGTTGAAACCTCAAGGAGGCATTTCTAGAGGAATTCAAGGTAAGAAAATCTCAAGGAAGGAGGCATTCAAAGTGATGACTTGTTTAGGTCATGTAGCAACTAAATGAGGGTTTGATGAGCCCTAATAGTACTGATCTGAATGATGGGAGTGATGTGCCCAAATGGATCTATAACAACTGCTCCTTAAAGCATGAAGTAAAAAATAATAATGTCGAGTGATATTATTTACAATGTGATGAGGAGGTTCCGAAGTGGATGGTGACCTGCATCGATTACAATACATAATATCATGATATTTTGATTTTTTCTCATGAATTTATGAGAGACGGCATGCCCATGCTCATCATATAAAATTTCGTTACAAGTACATAGATAGTCATCTACAGATATAGACCCATGATCGGATGACCATCAATGTAAAATCATTGTACGGATGATTTGGTACTTTCCTGAAATTGCAGCCTGGATGGATGAAACTAGATCTGGGGTCTTCTATCTCGTTCAATCATTCACTCAAGTATGATTCTAACCATGTGAATATGTGATCTAAGGTCAAACATGGGAAGACATCGTCTGATTACCAGCTAATGATGTAAGTTGTTAGCAGATGTGAGAGAAATAATTGATAATGATAATGATCCTTAAGGTACTACAGTACATTCTACATGGTGTGAATGGATGTTTTGATGTTGACACCATACAAAATCTTTTGGTCGAAGGCTAGTGATGTCAATCGATCGTCAGAAATGAGAAACTTGCCATTGATGTATGCAAGCTTCAAGGTACTGGAAGGGTGTTTCTAAGTCAAATTCTTGGATAATGTACTGATGTCGACAAGAAGCGACTCGTCATTGGAGGGCCTTTATGTATCCCACATCAATGACATGAAACGAGTGTAATGATTTTGGAGACGGAATTGGACTGATGACATAAAGCTTAGGAATGGCGGTCATGAAAATGAAGGTTTATGAGTATTGAAAATGATGAATTTAACTGAATGACTTGTCTTGAACATGTCGGTGACACTAAATGAATTGGAAGAATTGACTCAAAACCAAAGTAATGGATGGTATGATAGACCAAGGTATGATGACCATCAAGCAGATAACCCAACCCATGTAGTCCCAGTGATGAAGTGAAAGTGTCATGTTCAAGAGCGACCTGCTGCCATAAAGTGGTTTATCCCTTTTCCCATTTTCCCCAGTCATTGCTGACTGATACCTCTTTATTTTTATCAAGCTTGATGAGGATAACATATGCTTATTATATAATTCCACCCTTTGGGTGAATCCATCACTATGTGATGTTTTAAGGAGTCTAGCGAGGGTGAAACTCAGTCTTGTCATGATGGACAAGTTTGTCACTATTTGATGTTTTAACGAGTTTAACAACAATTATAACTCGGTCCTTTTCATGTTTAGAGAGTTTGAAAAGGGACAAAAAGAAAAATCCACGAGTTATTTTTTGTAGATTTGTCTCTTAAGTCTGAAAAAGCATAAAACAATACAAGAGAGAACCTATTGACCATGTTCAATCAACATATTCCTTTTTCGTAAATAATCTATCTCAGTTGAGAAAAGGGTTAAACTTATACTGAGTATATGTCGTTTCCAATCCGTTAACGAGCTGAAAAGGACAAGCACTCGGAAATCTTTTCATATTTTGAAAGTCTGAAAAGAGCTTAAAGAGGAGTCCACCTTGAGGAATGAGTGGTGTCTAGGATAGCAACTAGTTCCGGTGATGTTGGAACTTCTCAAAACATATTGATTTATGTGAGGAGGTTGGCTAATAAGACCACTCATTGCAATTGTTCCTCAAAAGGGGTAAAACAACCAAGTGAAAGCATATGATTGACCAAGAAGATAGTGAAGATGGAAGTAGAAAAAACCAAGCCTCATATGAAAAAAGAGGCTGATAGAATGGAAATAACGAGGGTTAAAATGGAAATGGGTTCATTTTACACAATCTTGAACCATTGGGAACTATGCTTGGATTCAGTTTCATGTTTACACAAGCTTGAAACGAAAAACTATGCTTGGATTCAGTTTCATTTTTACACAAGCTAGAAACGAAAAACTATGCTTGAGATTGGTTTATATGCCCCCAGCATGATGACTCGATTCTAGGTGCATGCCCCCCAAAGCTTCATTGCATTCACCTAAGTAGACTACTCATGGCTATCAGCTGGATGGAATGAAGGTTCATTTACGAGATCAAGTGAAAGACTCGACTGGGATTTTATGAGATCTAATCAAAGACTCAAATTGGAACTTTGCTCCAAGGGACCTTGTTTCATTTTTTAATGAGCTTGATGCAAGACAAGGAATTCTACTCAGATTCCTTGTTTCATTTTTTAACGAGCTTGACATAAGACAAGGAACTATGCTCTGGGATTTGTTTCATTTTTTAATGAACTATCCTCATTTTCCTTGTTTCATCTTTTAACGAACTTGACACAAGACCAGGAACTATCCTCATATCCTTTGTTTCATTTTTTAATGAGGTTGACACAAGACAAGGAACTATCCTCATATTCCTTGTTTCATTTTTTAATGAGCTTGACACAAGACAAGGAACTATTCTCGTATTCCTTGTTTCATTTTTTAACGAGCTTGACACAAGACAAGGAACTATGCTCATAACCTTTGTTTCATTTTTTAATGAGGTTGACACAAGACAAGGAACTATCCTCATATTCCTTGTTTCATTTTTTAACGTGCTTGACACAAGACAAGGAACTATCCTCATATTCCATGTTTCATTTTTTAAAGAGCTTGACACAAGACAAGAAACTATGCTCGTATTCCTTCTTTCATTTTTTAATGAGCTTGACACAAGACAAGGAACTATGCTCATAACCTTTTATCACGACCCATAAGAGGTCATGACTTCTAAGAGGTTCTCTTAAAATGGGAGAAAAATTCTCTGGAAGGAGAGATCTGGTTCCAATGCCCCCAATACATAATGTACAACATCACGGAATTGATCATTTGTTGATGTAGGCATGGAACAAATTGCCACATAATTAACCTGTGGTGGGGGAGATACCATTGGGACAAAAGGACCATTTAGGGAATATGGTTGACTGGAAGCCATATTTGGATCAGAAAATGAAAGCTGGTTAACGGTGAAAATTTTGCCTTCATGCGGGAAACACGTCACTCAAAAGAAAGTTGAAATAATAGCTCCCATGTCATAAACATAGTCGCGCCAAAGAAGTAAATTATAATCTAAAGGGCCTGGGACTGCCATCACATTAATATAAATAAATTTTCCTCCCAAAGTAATAGGCAACTGATAATGGTTGACTAGTTCCTCTATTAAAAGCCAACAGATTTTGGGTAATAGGCACAACTGGCGGCAAACCGAGAGCTTGCCAAGCAATAGAGGAAGGATACTCACAAATGCACCTTCATATATAATAGTGCCAGGTACAATCATATTACAAACCTGTACTATTATCTCGAAAGGCACATAAGAAGGAAGACAAAATCCTGCCAGTTGATTCCAATCAAAGGAAGTCACCAAACTACTTGGAGGGGGTACCATAAGAATGGGAAAATTACCCCCTTGAGTTATGAGAACTGGAGGATTTTCCTCCTATATTGATGGAACGGGAGGGTTGCCCCCAAGCTCATTGGAATACAAAGAAACAAAAGGAACCTGAGTGTATCATACTCACTCTCTACGGGAAAGGTATGAATAACTGAAGGTGAAATCAGGTCAACTATTTCCTCGACCTATGATTGGTCAATTATAGACTCATGGGATTCACATCCATAGAGAGTGGGTTTGACCGGTGGTTGATTTGGGTCATTCACTTTATCAACTAGTGAAGGATTAAGCGAGAGTCTCCTGTAGCCAGATGGAAGTCGTTGCGGAGAAGAAGGATGGTTATCCAACACTTTTTGGCTTCATCCAGATAGGGGAAAAGGTGAATGGGGTGATTCCCTTCACATAACCTATAGGGAAACCTAACTTTACCCTTCTTTCCATGAACTTTACTACCACTAGTTGATGGTGTGTCACCAGCATGATCTCCAGAAGTTGATGACATAGGACGATGTGAACGAGAAGACCATTCTTCTAAGATCTGAGGAATATTAGGGCAATTTCAAATAATATGGTCTCCCGTACAAAATTTGCATGGATATCGAAGTTTGTGAGGCTTCTCAGACAATTTCGCATCAGAATTTGCATTCAAAGCAATGGTTGCTTGGTTGCCCCCCTACCGAATTTTATTCTTCTTCTTCTTCTTCTTCCCTTTCTTCTTCTTCTTAGCTACTTGGTTACTAGTGTCAATACTTCCACCAGGTGAAGAGGAAGAAGGGAAGGAAGAAAAACCCGAGGAAGAAGGTAAAGGATCAACTTTAGGATCAAATGGAGGTTGATTTTGTCCAGTTGGAGGAGTACTCGGTTGCAGAGAAATGATGACATTTTGAACCAAGGAGGTTGAAAAAAACTATATTGGCAAGCCAATGGTAAATCCCGGAAGGGACAATGTAGCCATATAAGGAGCACCAATATTTTTGAAAGGAGGAAAAGGACTAGGATTCCCATCAAAAGGAATTCCTTGATCGATGGACTCCAGAGTTGTGGCCATATGTCTCAACCTAAGATCAACTAAGGAGTGAGCGTAGAGGATGTTATTCATGGTCAATTAATTTTATTTTAATCAAAATAACATAACAAAACAGAAAAGGGATAATCTAGGCAAAAGTATTACCAAGCAACTGTGAACTGCAATATACTACCTCAATAAACCAAGGACTTAACATACGTGTAGGAAATCTCCCCGAATGTTGTGTTCAGTGTATCACAGTGTACAAGGCCGCCGACTCCGTTACCTAAGGATGGATAGAAACATAATGTAGTCCACCCATATATACCCAAAAGTACGTGGAGGCCCAATCCGTGTAAGCATTGTCTAATGCAAAACCACACAACGAGATCATTCATTTATACTTTACATATTGTAACACCGCCCTATATACCCGAAGGTACGTGGACAAGCTACGATATACTTACGTACATGGAATGAGGTATCACACTTGGAATTTATCTCAGAAAAGTTAGCGATAGATGCTATCTTTAATGATGTTAGAACACGTCTCTAGCCTAGACCTCTAAATGTTATGCGTTAAGTTACAATGCTCCAGAAGGTTAATTGAGATAACTTTTAAGTTGATCTTCTTGAGAATTTTCCTTTCAAGGTTCACCACGAGAAGTATGTTTGTAATTCCTAGAATGCAACTAACATGAGAAACATTCTTTCATTCAATTAACAATGAAAACCATAGCTAGTAATGGATAGAGCAATCAAATCTTTGACAAAGAACAAAGAACACATCTAATGCAATTTACCTAAACTATTTCTATCAGCACACTTGTTGGCTTGTTGGGGCCTAACCCAAGTTCGGAAGTGTTTTAGCCAAACAAATCCTACAGTATCGGCCCTAGCAGCAATTGTTTCGGAGTGCAGACTGAAGTCTCACCCAAGGTAGTAGGGGAGGGTGCTGGAATTAGGTTTCCGCACCCTAGGGATGTCTTGATGTGGCCTAGAGGGGTCGCGAATTGATATGCACCCTCGCGCTACTCTGCACTGCTGTCAGGCTTCTGCGTAGACCCGTGACAAGGCGTTCCATAATTCTTATTATTAATGAGTTTATTATCTATCAGATTTAATATTTAAGCAAGAATTTAACAGTTATAGCCAGTGCGCGCACCCATAAATCTTACAGATTTTGCATAAACTTAGAACACAAGCATAAACGTATAGATCATAACAGATGCATAAACCGGAATATAACTAGATCCTTAATATTTCAGAACCAACTTATCTTTATTAATGTCTTCGTTTCATTACAATCCACTTCAAGCCCTGTGCACTTAGTTGTATGGGTTCGCACACATAGTTGTGGACTCTACCATGCCTCTATGCACACAGCTACAGAGCCTCTATCTATCTACTAACACCCTCGACTTGGACTTATAAACACAGAGAGAATATTGCCTTCATAAACCCATAATATTCAAGATCCCAAATCAAAAATTGCCTTCTACGCTTAGAGCCTCACTCTATTTATATGTTCCCATGGTCCGTGGATATGGGAAGGCCGACTCTCTTTCTATTCTTTTACATTATTTTCAGGTGGACAACCATTTGACTTGACCTAATACCATTCGTGCTCCACGTACTTCGTGGAGCTTTTACCACATTTTTACCCAAAATTGTGGGCTTTAAGCCCCAAACCCATTATGCGGGGCCTCTGCTACCCAATAGGCCCCCAACACAATCATCGTGACTCGTCCCGAGTCACTTGACTAGTGCATTGATCTTTGCTCGTGGTTCCTCTAGCAACCTTTGGGCTGCACTGACATCTGCCACACATTCTTCTGATATCTATTGTATCAATTGTGCCCGGCATTCTGATGCATTGTTGGGGCCACCTTCCTTCCTTAGCGCATTTGTGTCCTGCAACTACATCAGCTTCCCCTCGATCATCATGGTAACCACAAACGCTTACTCAAGCCAAGGATGGATGCACGCTTTGAGCCTAGCTTCCCACTGTCATGCGACGTCCACCTCCTCCTTCAGAGCCTGGGCCTCCCTCATCTTGGCCAAATGTTGAGTGATGGCAACTGTTTGCACAGTCCCCCAAACATTGTCATAAGCCTGCTACAACTCCCACGCTTCTGTCTCTACCTACTACAACATGGGGTCTTCTTGTAGTGATGTGAGTGTAAGAAGGGACAGATCCAATAATCCCGTGCAGTCATTTATAGCACACTCTATCACCTCCAACCCTGCTTGAATTGCACGACGACGTTGCTCTCTAACTTCTAGGGGTGTAGTAGGTTGCGCGGTCATCCTTATCTTCGTGATTTGCAAGTTCAATTCCCATTGAGCTTTCACGGCCTCCTCTTGGGCCCTACGGAACACTGCTGCCATGTGATGAATCCTTTCGGCCGTTGGGAGTTCCGCTGGAACAACTAGTTCCGGTACACTGCTACAAACTTCCTCCATGGCCTATTCCAATCCTTAGTTGTGTGCAAGCAAGTCATCGTGTTGTAAACTGATTTGCTCCAGATTTACTTTTTGCTCCATTAATACTTGGAGGGCGCGACCTTCTCTAGCACGGAGCTCAACGATTACCCCATCCTGTAGTTGGTATAGGGTTTCTCTAGGAAGGGCGACCAAATTCAACCCCCAGCTCCTCATGTTGCCTTCGGCCTCTGCTAGGACAACGCCTACTGGTAATACTAAGGTGTTCATTATGGGGCCCCGCACCATCTGCTCTGCTGCGAGTGTACTTTCTGCGAGGGTCGGAATCATGCCTCTTAGGTGTTGTACCTGTAATCCCTGCAACTATGCTCTGAGCTCCCCCGACATAGGTGTCTACTCGGTCATCATCTCCTCCAAAGTACCCTTAGTGCCATCCTGTGCCGGTTCATTGATGGCAAGAAGATATTTTTCCAAGGCCTTTACCGTCTTAGTCTTTTTGCATGCATGTGGTTTCTCTTGGATGCACGGCCTCTTAAGTTGAGTCGATGTCGTGGTCAAGTCAGGGCGTTCCTATGTCTCCACTTCCCCCTGTATGTCTTGTTCCATGGAAAATTTCGGAGCCTCAATAATCTCTTTGACAGGCGCAGTGATGGTCTATGTTGTTGTTTCAGTCGCCTCCCACTACATGGGCATTTTCCATTCCTGGCGCGTTCTTTCCTCCATCTTTGTGATGCACAACTTGATTTCCTTCTTCCGCTGCTGAGCTACAACCTTGTCTAATTCAATTAAGTCTGGGGCACACCACTCTGGAGGCCATGCTGCCATTACCTCGAACATTGCATCATTCGTTGCAATGAACGGAAGCTTTACCCATTGTCGATCGGGATCCTTCCACGCCCGGATATACACATTATGCATATCTGCCTTGAACTTGGTCATTCTTTGCAAAGTGTTGTATATTTTCGAGGATAATCGCGGCCTGTAGTCGATCCATGTCTAGATACTTGCCTCCATAAATATCCAAAACACCTTGATCGCTTGAACCCGCACGGCGTCTTTTGTTACCTAGGTCGAGTTATACATCATGGCTTCAGGTAGGTTCTTCTTAACTTTGGGGAACTGGCTACCCTTTGGCAGCTCGGCTACAACTAGCAAGATTGATAGGAGTAACCATGCATAGTGGAAATTTTTTCCCTTCTCCTAGGCTTCCCTACAATTCCTCAAAAATTCATCACAGAGAAACTGCACCCATTTGAACTGAACCCCTTCCACACACTGGTCTGCGAGCATAATGACAAAGGTTGGCACCTCGTTTGCACGGCATTTCCTCATGAGCTTACTGGCCAATAACTGGGTGGCGATACGCACCCCTCGGTCTTTGATGCTGGCTATTACATACCCTTGTTTCCGCTTTTCCAGCTTCTATTAGCCTTCATGGATTCTACGAGACCCACATCACTGCTTGGTCCAGCTATGTCTATAGGATCATTCCCTTTTGTAGGTAGCTGAGAAATTTGGTGTATTAAATCAGCCATGATAGGAATCGGCTCCTCCTGCCAGAGATACCCATAATGTACTAGACATTGAAAGCGGGTTATCCACCTCAAATTGAGTAATCCCACCTTCTCCACACCCCATAACCACTTATGCTGCAGTAATTTCTCCTCGGCCAATTGTGGGAACTTGTCACTATTCGCGAGATCCCAATCTTCAAATTTGATATTTGGTACCCGACCCAGCGGCAGACCGTCGAACCTTATTTCGTCCGGAAGGAGCGAGGTCTGGAGCATGTTCTTCGTGGTTTCCAGGTCCTTTGGTATCTTGGTGGTTCCTTTCCATGGAGAGATTTATGTTGGTAGCGTGATCGCCAAAGCTATTTGAGAAACATTTTCGTCTTCCCCATCCTGTGCTTCAATCTGATCGATCAGGGCTTGAAACTCTTCCTCTTCCTCCTCCAGTTCAGTGGTGATTACTTTGCCCTTTTCTACCATTGACAATTGACTGAATCGCGGTGATATGTGGACTGGACCCTTGGTCTGCTTGTCTTTCTGAGGTCGCGGCATCCATGGGGACTTTGGAACCTCTGGGGTAGTGGCCGCCTCAACCGGCTCCTCTTGGGTCAGATAGGGTGCTTCCTCAAACCTTACTCAAGTTCTCATGGTTTCTTCACTCGGGGATGTACTCTCAGGGACCCAGGTAGGTAGGTGCTTGCTGCTTTGCACTGGCTCAAGTCTCAAATATGCAAGGGTTTCCTGGAGCTACCCCAATGGTTTTTATAGGAACGTGTGAATTTGAATTCAACCCTTCCCTCCACTTCTGATTCATTAATATCTTCTTGGTGGTAGATATTTTCGTATCTAGCTCGGAACTCCTTTCTTAATGGCCCGCCACCCACTCCTCTCTATCATAACTCGAACTTCTTGTCATGAACAATGACGTCAATGGTCACCTCCCAGCCTTCCCACATGGCAACACAGTCCCTTTGGCGCGAACGCGATCTTGCAAATCGACTGGCCCTGCATGGAACCTTCTTTCCATGCAGGTCTCCTGCAGACTTGTTTATAGTCCCTCACCTCCTTTCAACTGCTTGGAGCGCTGAGACTATGCTTCCCATAGCTAGTCAGGTGGTCGCACCCCAGGTGCGACATTTCGGCTTCCCTGCTAGCCCGGGTTGCGGGCACCTTTCGAGTGCCTTTGTATCCGTTAGCCCATCGTGCTTTGTTGTATATGGTACACTCCTTCGTTGGTGCAGTCGTAGCCATGATAGCAGGGTCACAGCTCATTCTAAAAAGAGGTAGAACCAACCAAGCCTGGTTCCCTTATTTGCAGCTTCGCACGGCTCGCTTGTGCAACTCCGATTTTCATTTTGCTGATTTCTTCATCCAACATCGCACTTTTCTTCCTTAGCTGTGCCCATTCTTCATCGATTTCGTGAAGCCTTCTGCTGCCGCTCCTAATGGCTTCCTGTAACCATCAAATTCCTTTGCCTATGACCTCTGCGGAGGTTGCGATCTGGGGAGTTTCTTCTGTCCTTTTTTTTCCATCTTGTCTCACAATTGATAAGATCACCCTCGCCCTCCTTCTTTTGCTAATGGTATTATAGGCCCATCGAACCCTTGGTACACGCAGATTCCCATTGGTTTGTCTTATCAGGTGAC